>MPVS01000188.1:1717-127286 GCA_001931775.1 Fomitopsis pinicola
AGTATGCATGACTGGGAAGTCAAGCGGGAGCAAGAGCATATTGTTCTTGACTTTCACAATCAGTACCTCACCTTACGGGAGAAAGCGCTTGAAGGGAACATCATAGACATTCCCAAGGATGTGGACCCATTTGGGATCTTGCAGAAGCATGTCACCAATGAGGTCTTCACTACAGACAGCATTGTGCAGTGCTTCCAGAGGATGAAGGCAGATGGACCATCTCAGTAAGTCACAATTTCCTCTGAAAATATACTCATTAATGAGTTCCATATCAGAAAAATGCAGTACAAGAAGTCCCATCTTACCACCATCAGTGTTGGACAGTTGGTGGAGATCCAGACTTCATTTGTCGCTGTGCCCCGTGGCAAGGGAAAGTACAAATTGGTCTGCAAGCTCCGCTCTGTCTGTGTCCTTGACCAGAGCATTGAACAAGTGAGCCCTGATTTGAACATTTCATGAGTACTTATAAATCAATGTTTCATAGGAGCTCAATAGGGAGCGTGTTCAACAAGCCCTTCGCAGTGATCGCAGTGCCTCACCTATGCGCAAGGTCAAGCAGAATGTTGGTTATGATGATGATGACAGTGATGTAGAGGAGACTAGAAAGGATGCCAAGCACATGCGGGTTGACAATGGTGCTGATTGATGCTCTTTGTTGTTTGAAAATCATTATACTGGTTGCAATTTGTGATTTGAAACTGGGAAGTCATTTCACCATATATGGTAAGTTGATATCACAGTGAAAGACACCACAGTATGCAAACATACGATGTCTAAGAGTTCGGTAACCAGTAACATCAATCCGACATTTCATCGGTAGTTAAGAAGATGCCCGACACACAATATGTATTTCTCGTCAGCATTTTGGATATTTCAGCAAGAGAATGAAGTGATTTTACTCACTGACAATATTCTGACACTGGTGTGCGCTGTGAACAATCAGTTTCTTCATTTAGAATTGCATCGTCTCCTACTTATATTACTATACCGGTATATACCACTCCTTTAAACATCACTTCCTCAGTGTAAGTCTGAACTCCCCTATAAAATTTAAAGCACTGGCTTACTCTAGTTAGCCTGTAAAGTAGCCATCAATTTTCCTAGAGGCTGTGTGTTACACAGCAACAAGTCAGTATTTTGGACACTTGAGCAAAGTATGAAGCTGGATGTACTAACTCAAGCTGATATGACACAAATTTGTTATCAGAACAGTTCATGCAGGGCAGAATTCACAATACCATATTGGAACATATACAGAGAATACTATGCTGCACTACTTTACGCCAGGCGCCAGCTACCATTGTAGTGGTCAATTTGGTTATCCTCGTAGTCCACATTCCTCTCCAAACGATACGTACAATTAGTGCACCGGATACCAGCTGTCTTGATGTTATCACACTTGAAGAAGTAGGCCTTGAGACAGCCAATGCAGTCACAGCATCTGCACTGCATGCCCACCGGTTCTCCTCCAGGTTGGAGCTTGTGATGGTACCACTTGTACTCCTCCTCACACAAGATGTTGTCATCTTCAAACTGGTAGCGGAAGAGAACAACAGAGCCATGGCGCCGCAAGGACCAACATAGGTCAAGCATCTGGCAGATGGTCTTCCGCTTGAGCGGTGCACCCTCAATGATGACACGGGTGCCAACAATGGCCAAGAAGTTGGAAGCGAGGTGCGTGTTGAACGTCGGAGCCATGAATCCGAATGTATAAGGGATACTCCACTTGTGGAGTGTTGCTTCGAGATTGCCACAGGCGTGACCATTGTTGACGAGAGCACCACATGCAAGCATGAACATCCAATGCTCCTCCTGGGGAAAGTGCATTGCATACTCGAGATACTCCTTAGTAAGGACCTTCTCAAAGAACTGCAGAATTTGTTCAGTAATATCAAACAGCATAATGGTGTATTACACACATTGCTTGGCTGAATGGCTGTTGTACTGTTGATGTACAAGTGGCCACGAGTGCTGTGACTATGCGCGTAGACAAAAGTGACCAAGCGGTAGAAATGATCGCTCCTACATTTGTATTGTGAGTATAGAAACAAAACATTTATTGCCAAAATGTATACTTACTTGAGAATGGGATCAATGGCTTCATGCACCCTAGCCGCATGGTCCTTAAAGCTCTTCTGGTCATTGATGTCCAGCTCAAATGGGATGTCGATAAAGAGCATGGACCCAACAGGAAGGAACCATGTCTTGAGATGGGCTTGAAGATACTCCGGCATGCTGCCATCAAGCGACAACGATGTCTGCCTGAAGACAACTATCGCAAGGCTCTGTGTATTGCAGTGTGCATACTTTGGTGCAACATAACGACCAGTGACCCGAGTTGGCGATGGGGTGATGGACTTGTGGTTCAGATCATGGAATGCCTAATTATTTTATTTAGTTATGTAAAGTCCAAGATAATACCTAATACTCACATAGTAAGGCCGCTTTGTTCCATGCATTGTCTGCCAGCAACTGGGGCACTTGAAAAGGGTGTTTGGTGGGAGGTTGATAACGTCAAAGTCATCAAGACACTCTGAGCAGATGGCGCAGAAACAGTAGTTGCAAAAGACAACATCGCCACCGTTCTGACACATGACACAATACTGTTCTGTCGTCAGATGAAATATACACTATCAGTATCAATGACTTACAGGTTGCAGAAGGAAAGGATCATCATCCGGCTTCTCCGGATATGGTGGCTCTCCGGTATCTATCTCCTGGTCGCCTTCCATCTCAATATCAGAGATGTTTTGCTGTGCTATAACATCGGCCATGGTCTACAACCTTGGCATCAGAAAAGATCAAGAGAAATATTAACAGATGTGACTCACATTACGTTACCCGGAGTGCTTCAGGTGTTGTAGTATCAATCCAAATAATCCTGCTATTTATGCAATTGTGATGTCTTGGCAATCATCACAGCCTTGCAATATATCTGAAACACACAGCAATATCACATGGTGGCACACAGCATAGACATGTGCTTGCACTGATATCATTAAGTACATGACAATCAATCTGAGATGCACAGCAGAAACATGCGGCAAGCACACAGCATGTACATATGGCCATCATACCAAGACCAGGATAAGTAATATTGATGAAGATGCCAAGTCTGATGGGTGCAGCATTGATGCGCGGCACTCATCCATCATTCATTACCCAATAACAGTTATTGGTTCAATCTTATCAGGTGTCAATCTAACAATCACACAATGTGTGATCAAAGGTTCATAATCAAATGTTTCCATTGCACGATCAAATATTCATATTGCACAATCAAGTGTTTGCACATTACACGATCAAATGCTCACATTGCACCATCAAATGTTCACATTGCACCATCAAATGTTCTGTACATTCATGCATTATTACACCACACATTACATTGTGACTCCCAAGTCAAAAGAAAACGAAGAAAGATAAAGGTCAATAACGACTACACAAAGACTGGCCAGGTCTCTGTGTAGCCACCCTCCCTAACGCAGCCTTTCCAGCCACTTCACCTGAGTGTCTGCACAAACATTCCAGTTAGCATCCTTTGTAAGTATTCATGCGACTCTTGTGTTCGCCCTTCTGACTGCTTGCAGATTCTTCAACGCATAATTCCTAGCCTGGCATTCGGTGAGAGTATTGCTTATTTGACCAGCTCGGCGTTGCTTATAGAAATAATTCTAGATGAGCAATAATCAGTGTGCTCTGGAAGACCTCGTCCACGCTCTTCGCGCAGAAGCAACTCGGCCTGGAGGGTCGGCCATTCTTGGTGGTCTCGACATCTCACAGTTTAATCCCGAGCAGCTCCATGCCTTCGCTCGACAGGTTTTGGCAAATCACCCTGCCCACGCTGGTACCGAGCCTTTGTCGTCTCTGCCTCATGCCCAGCCACTGAGCTCTTCAGTGTCCCAATCTTTGTTCCCACCACCTGCTTCGGCACATGATGCTGGACCACCGTTTTCATCGGGGCTTACCTCATCAGTTGCTCAAGCTCAGCAATCAGTGTCGGCCCCAGCTCCGAGTCGCCAGTCTGCCGAACCCCTTCCTTTTGAGGCTCAGTCCCCATATCCCCTGAGCCAGCAGGCTGTCGCTCCTCGTGTCACACCTTACCAGAGCCAGAGGGTTCAGCAGACTACACTCTCACCGGTTGTACCCAGCCATCTTGGTCTTCGGGCTCCTCCTTCACTCTCGCTGTCTGTGCACTCTTCGCTTGGCTTCCCACCACTGGGTTCTGCATCTGGTCCCTCTGCTTCTCAACCCTTTGTTGGCTTTGACACTACCCGAGCACCCCAGATGCACCCTCATGTCAACATGGGCAGGCAGCAGTTGCTCACCCGAACTGGAGGTGGGCGTCAGTGAGTGGCAGCCTGCACAGGTCGGGCGACGAGCCAGGTAATAGCTCCCTTGGCTCCTGAGGGTATGCAGAAGGATGTTGCCTCAACCTGCGTCACTGCAGGAGGACTACTCAGACTTCGAATCCATGTTTACCCACCAATACATGTGAGAAGTTTTATCTCGCCAATGCTGCTCTATTAATTTCTGACTTCGCTGCAGCCGGACGATCTCACCTCTCGCCAGCTGTACCCTCTTTTCCGCCAGTGTTATTCAACAATGTGCGATGAGCTCAGCAGACTCGCACTACTTCTTGAATACGAGCGACCCTTCAACACTCTCGTTGTTGATCTTATTGGCGATATCACATCGGACCTCAGATGGTCAGATTACGAGTATGTGTTTGCTGCCCCACTGTTCCAATCTGCTCATCGTCATGAGTCCCTTTAACTTCGGCTTCTGGCACTCCATAACAAGGGTGACAAACACAATGGGCAGTCCTGGGTGTCTCCCCTCCATGTCTCGCCAACTCTCAGTCTTGCCAGCCTTAGCCACACTGAGAACCACTGGAAATTCTGCAACCATTCCCTAACCATCTCAAATGGTCAGCTCCACCTCTTCTTTGGTATGATCCATGCTGCTTTCTCTGCTCTGCTGCAATGCTCATTGCTGCGATGTAGCCATAGCAGAATTCCCTGTGTCCCTTCGCCTGCCTGGTGCTGTTCCTGACTCCAAGAGGCAAATTCTCCCTCATACGTGCATCTCGAAGCACTTCTACATCAGGAAAACCCTATTTACCTTGGCAAGTACGGTCCCACCATACTTGGCCTTTCGGTGCATTGAAAGGCAAATGTCGGCTTGCAGATCTTGACAAAGGCAGTTGACATCACTATCGACTTTTAGGTAAATGAAATGCCATCAGAATGGCATCAAATGGTAACCATGGCACAAATCCCATGTAAATGCATTCAGTTTTGTACTTGCCCTCTGCTCATACGTTCCCTTATGCGCCCACGGCCGTTGACAAGCCCCCCATTTCTCCTTCATCTCATCTCGCCTCGTCACCCTTGCCCTCTCTGCCTTCCTACTCTCAAGAGTTGAGGTCGCCAGCCTCGTCACCCTCTGTTGTAACACCCACAGCTGAGGAGTCAGTTGGACCCGATGTGCGCAGCTTCGAGTCCTCGACGGTTCATGCTCCTTTAGCCATTGACAAGCATACCCCCATCTCTCCTTTGCCTCCGCTCATCGAACGTCCCTTGCCCCCTCTGCCTTATTTACTTCAAGAGAAGTCGTCACCAGCCTTGTCCCCCCCTGTTTCAGCACACACGGTTGACGAATCTGTTGGACCCGATATGTGTAGCTTCGAATTATCATCGGATTGTGCCCCTACGGCCACTAGCAAGCCCCACGACACCCCCATCATTCCTTCGCCTCAACCCGTCGAACATGACTTGGCCTTGACCCCTCCTCCTCCCCACCAAGTGGAAACGTCGCCAGGGCCGTCACCCGCCGTTGTGACACCCACAGACGAGAATCCGAGTGGTCCCGATGTGCGCAGCTTCGAGTCGACCACGGATCCTAGGTCTCCATGCGCCCAAACGGCCGTTGACAAGCCACGGGATACTTCCATTGCCCTTTCGCCTCAATCCCCTGAACGTGCCTTGCCCCCTCCGCCTTCTTTACATGAAGAACAGTTGTCACCAGACTCGTCGCCCCCTGCTGTAGCCCCCACAGCTGGGGATTTAGTTGGGCCCGATGTGCGCGGCTGCGAGCGCTCTACGCATGGATCCCTGAGTACCCCCACGGCTATTGATAAGGCCCAGTTTACTTCCATCATTCCTTCGTCTCAGCTCGTCAATCGTGCCTCGCCCCCTCTGTATTCTGAATGCGGCGACAACGACATGCTCGTTCTCGGACCACGTCCAAGTGCGGTGTCGTCGGGTGTATCGCAGAATCTCGACGACTCGCTGTTGGCCCCTACCATGACCCTAGTAAACGAATCACTGCTAGGGCACATATCAACGGGCGCGAGTTCCGTGAGTGATATCAAGCAGCTTGAGCCACGGCACGACTCGAACACACTCTCTACTATCGACAAGAGACAATGTTCTCCTCTTCGACGCTACACTTCGGGAATACTCTCGGCGGAACCCACAAATGAACAGCAAGAGTCCCGTCATGACCCCGTGTATAGGCGCAAGGAAGGAACACCCGAGGGCTCCTCCCATTGGGAAAGCGACAAGTGGAGCCCCCCTCCGCCGCTGAGCCAGAGTCGCAACACCCGGCGCGCACCACTTCTGGCAAATGCGACGAAGGAACATCAGTTGCAGTCCCCTACCGCCACTATTGACCCTGATGCTCAGAGCCAAATCCTGCCGCCAACATCTGTTGAGAAAGTTGAGAAACATGACGCCTCAACTGAGTCTGCTTGGGCCCCACCACAGAGTATGTCAGACCCAGCAAGATTGGCCTCTAGCAAAGAATGGCGCCACCCGCTTCATATCACCCCTCTGTCCCCGCGGGAGGACACTCCTGAGCCACCCTCTCGGCCAGGTTCGTTTTCACAGACTGTTGACCAACGACGCGGCGCTAATGCAGAAATATTATAGACACCAGGAATATGTCTGACCACAAAGCGAACGAGAGCACTTGATCGTGGCCGAAGTGGCCCGAATCTCATGTACCTTCCCCTCCCTGGCAACCAGATTGTTGGGCAGGCTGGTCAGAGATATCAGCGATGGTGCCAGAAGAGTCGTCCAAAGGAGCTGTGACGGCAGATTGCGATGTGCCTATGTCGGGATCCGACGAGGCGTCGCGTTCAATGTTGGTAGACAACAATCTCCAGCTTCAAGATGCACGCAAGCCATTTTGGCAGACATCACCTATATTGCAGAAGCGTAAGGGTTGACAGGAAAGACTACGCACTGCTGGTAGAATTTTCGACAGCTCTATGCGACGTCTCCACAAGGCCCATTCGAAGTCAAAGAGACTGAAGGCCAAGTCCAAACTGAGGCAGCATTATATTGTTGAGGAAACACAAGCACGTTCAAAAAGGCGGAGGACGTTATCAGAAGATAGGGATGAGATTATGGCTGAACCAGACCGGGTAGGACCTCACCAGGACGGGTTTGCACCTATGCGACGCACTCGGGACGCCCTCTTCGCTCCTCCAGACAGTGATGACCATCCAAGGACAGATGATGTAGACCGCTCACGCGTGCCATGGACTAGTCTTACCCGATCGAACACATCCGAGTCATTCCACGGCTTCCACCCGCTTACAGGTGTGTCTCGTTCGCTTCATCGGCATGCTTGCTAATCGAAGGAGTATCTTAGAGACACCGATTGCTGTACAGCCTGTCAGCGAAACGGTTATCCAGGACCGCTGGCAAGGATTCCTGAGCGCAACAAGTACCCGTGCAGCGGATTCCCTACAGCGTATTGTCGAGGAAGACAGTGAGATGCTAGACGTCATGCAAGATCTGAGCATGCCCCGGGGAAAACACAACGTCAGAACGTTGTGGGACGGCTTCCCAATTCTCGCGCGTAGACCGGGTGTGTAATAGTATTTTGCTCCTGTCCAGTCAATTGACCCATACAATACTCTGTGCAGATACACATTCAGAGCCAAAGAAGGGTGTACACTCCCGAGATCAACCTACTCGACGCCAACAGAGTCGTGATTTCGTGCCCTTCGCTCTATTGGACATAGCCGAGGACGAGGAAGACGAGGTCAAGACGCCCTATATACCCCAAGCTACTGTTACCTCCACCTTTCAGTCTCGCCCCCTTTTTCCTTTGCCATCGCCGAAGCAATCACATGCCCACAGGGACACTCCTCATCTCGACCCGGGCGCAGGTACAATGGCTGTAGACTCTTCAGATGGCCAAGGAAGTGTGGGCCTGCTTGGCAAGGATGAGATGCTCGACCGACGAGCAGCCGTCAACCCAGCTCTGAGACGGACTCGTCGCCACAGGAGGCCTGCTCGAAGGGACGATGATGATAACCTCACCGGAGATCTCATGAATGGTGAAAGAGAACTTGTGTGTACCTTCTAGCTATTCATCGAGGTCATGTCTGACTTTCTCATAGGATGAGCTCATTCATGAATGGGCCGAGGCATCCGATGTATGTATATATATATTTACTGGTCATTGGCTTTATATCTCATGGTCTCATTTAGGAGAAAACAGTCACAACTAGAGACATGCAGCGTATCCTTCTTGCCGGCCTAGAGGTGTGGCGCGGTTATCGCCAGAAAGGCGCTTCGTCAGCACAACCTAACGTGTCAACTACCGCGGACAACAATTGTATCCACAGTATGTCAGGCGGGCGTCGAGGCCCTTACTGCGGCAAGCCACGGCACCGAGACTTCAAAACATTGCAACTTCAGGTGAGCATTATCATCTTCCGATCAGATTTGTATTTATCTTTATTCTCCAGGCTAGGGTACGCATGCATGCCGCGAAGCTCATGAACCGGCAGTCTCTTGGTGACCCTATCCCGATCACAACCCAAGCCGAAGCTGACGCCTTTAGACGCGCCCGGGGTCCGGGGCCATCGCTCGAAAGCTTCCGTGTGCATCTGACTGGGAAGGGACTCGCATCTGAATGGAATACCGCCGCCGCAGGGATCTTTGCTGAAGACTTCATCCGCACAGGGTGGGCGGAAGATGTTGCACTGGTAAGAATTAAAGAGATGTTCATAGTTCATCTTATCACCTTGTGCAACCAACTCCGAAATCAAGTCGAGCATGGTGTCAAACCGACACAAGCCAAACGGGACAAGCAGAAGAGCGAGAATTGTGTGCATCAGCATTGATATGTAAGCGAAACCTGCCCCTTAGTGGGCGCGCTAAACCGTAATGACAGCTACGAACTCACCACGTGAACGCGTGCAAGACACACCCTGACCTCCTCCGTTTCCAGCCGTTATGGGAGAGTATCCCATACACCGCAATGAGTGGTGACGATCTAGAGCCTGGAGACAACGAAGAGCTTCACTACGTCGTCACTAAGCTGCTGTGGCGGTCTTTGGAGTTCGAACGCTGGCTACGCACCTTTGACTACATGTGGCTCTCGACTAGGTTCCATCCGGACGGTCAGGTTATGCGTGGGGGCATCCCTCGACACAGGGTTCGCGGGTCAAACAGGGTAGAGCCTCGCTGTGCTCTGGTGCCAGGGTTGCTGTGGAACTGTTATAACGAAAGTTATCTCAGTGAACTAGAGCCTGACGAGCTAGAACGCTTGCACATTCAGCCTCCGGTTGACCTCTCAAACACCAAAGCCGTGACGAAGTATGTCATTCATATCAACAAAGGTCAATACTTGACTAACACGGTGTCCCAGGATTGCACTACAACATGCGCATATCAAGAGGGCAGGCGACCAGCCATGGTTTCCGTCGCGAGAATCCAATTCTGGCTTCACTGGGTGATTGTACCGTGAGCCTCCGAAGGCTTGTTCGGCCAAGCTTGTTGGGGTTTCGCCTCATGGATTGAACATGTATAGGACCAGCAGCAATGTTTGAGTGTAATGGCATACCTATTTCTTCTGAGTCGTGTTCGCGTGGATAGTATGGTCTGGCTGATGAACCTCGCACGCGGTAGCTTGGCACTGCGGGCATAATAAATATGGCACGCGGCAGCCTGTTCTACGTGCCTTTGAAGCTTTAGAGTGTCGCGACTTGAGTGAGTCAGTGAACGAACTGGGACTGAGGCTTACCGGTGTGTTTGGTCATATGACTAGAATGACGGCAGCACGTCGACGACACTCAGACTCACACAGTCCCAATCTCCAACTGCTGTTGTCGTTGAACCCCACAAAAAGCTTCTTCTTGTGCTACCCAGAGCGCTCTGGATCAGTGAAGGTGAAGTACTCCTCTTTTGACCCCGGAGACCCAACTGAAACGAGCGGTACAGAGGCACACAGCTAGAATGCCGAGGCAAAGGATGTCGATGACTGGGAAGTGTGTATCGTCTCAATCTAACTGTGAACTACATACATGTCGCTGATGGGATGCCGCTACCCTCCGACTGATTCATGCTCTGCCAAAACTCTCTGCCAAAACTCCCGATACTACCCAAGGCGATAGCCCCGCGCTGGTCATACAGCCACTCGCTGGACGCACATTCAGCGCGCATTGCAACCTCTCTGGGACGATGACCTACCTCTTCGCAGCCTGACCATTGCAGTATACCTGGACCACATCGACTTGTTATCGACCATGAACCGACCTCGTGGATGAAACTGCTGTGTTTCAGCGCCGGCAGGCCGCGTACGTAGCTTTGTAGGTTGTATTCCACATGCACGCTGACCTACCGTGACCGTGCAAGCAGCGCAGCAACCACGCAAACGAGCCCACGCAAACGAGCCCACGCAAACGAGCTGACAGAATACCTACCCCCTCTGTATCTACTTCCACTTCTCACTGACGCACCATCTCCCTGCCGGTATCGGCTGCATGCCCCCTCCCCCAATAATCCTGTCAATCAGCCGCCGCATCTGCGATGGAGACTCATCTCGTCGCCTCAAGGTGACTCTGGGCTCCTCTCTCGACCCTTCTCCCAAACTACTTGCCAGCCTGAACTGAGTCCTTGGTGTGCGAGTTTTGTTGCGGATCCTGAGGCCATGTCGGACGCCGCGTCGAGCTCGTATCCTTTGCGGGGTTTCGCACCGCATGGGCCACGCCAGGCTATGCCTCAGTCAAGAGCGGTCCCCGACAGGCATATACAGCTATTCAATCATCATCGAGACGACTCTGTCCGCTTCTCTGTACCCGCCCGATTACACGCATCACCCAATGCTACCGGTACCGCCAGGCGACTGTCCTATACTGTCTCCCAAATCTTCTGCGACAACAGCCTCGTCACACAACCAAGCGGAATCCACAGACAGTCGGCATCCTTGTCAAGGGTCGTCCGAGTTCATTGAACGGGTTGGCGAGTGGCCCAGAGGAGAAGTGAAGAAGACGAGGCTGAGAAGCGGGAGCGGTTGTTGGCGGACCACAAAGAGTGCGCCCTCATGTCAAACTATTGCTCGTGTCTTGCTCACAGTTTTGCCGAGTCGCAGACAAGGTCTGAAGTCTGTTCACCGCATTGCTGCGCGACATTCCAACGAAGTATAGCTTCATGCCTTCCACCCCTTCGGCAAGCCTCCGGTTGTGCTTGACTGCCTCCGAGTGCGTCGTCATCTACCATGCGATGAGGGGTAGTATCTAACCATTTTGATAGGACATCACTTATAATGCCTATACCTCGTACAGCTCGAGGAGCACAGCCGGTCCAACCAAATCCCGAAGCGTCGGGTCAAGGTCCTCGGGGACCTCTCCCGTTATCCAATGATGTTTCACGCGCCCGCCGAGAAGCAACAGGCCAGAACCACCACTGCGCTGCTCGCCGCGCCAATGCTGTCGTCAATGTTGGTGCTCGCGAAGTCACCCAGCGCCAACTCGCAGATCGAAACACGCCAAACGTCCACGCAAGGATTGATGACTCGCCGCCACCGTCACCTGGCCCGGTGACAAGGCTGCTCCTAGAGTTCCTGAGCGTGGTTGTCGCGGCTGCGCGCATGATGGAGCTTCCGCCAGAGAAGGGGCGCTGCAGACAGGTCACGCCAGAGTGGTACGCGAAGGGGCTCGCTGGGATGCTGGGTGCCGACAAGGTCCACCACCACATCGGGTTGCTTTGCAGAGAGCGCGACACTAGCGGTGAGGAGCTCCGGGGCATGCACCACTTCGTCAAGAGGTAAGTCCTGAGATTTGTCTTGATTGGGCGACACTGAGATCGTTGTAATTGGCATGATCACCGTCCATCCTTACGTCGAGACGTCCTGCGAGGCGATCCTTCAGCTGTGGTCCCAGCCCGCTCAGACACATCATCAAGATCCCATGTCGATGTCGCCGACTTGTACATCCTACTGGAGGGCATGCTATTACACAACTGGACGCCTTACGTGATATACTCGAGCGCTTCAACGAGAAGCTGCACATTGAAGGTCCGTTCTTACTCCTTTCGAGAGGCATCGTAGCTCATTCAACTCCATAGGTGGTGCAGTCGTCCAGGAATGCGACCTGACCATGATGCCCATCATCAATCTCGGCGCGATCGTCGAGTACGTGCACCCGTATGCTATTCTTCGGATCACCTATGTCATGGCGACCCCGTCTGTGAGGCGAAGAAGGCTGACGACGACGAAATGAAAACGGACGTTGTTGACGAGGACTGTGCTCCGCACAGGAAGTACGAGGCGGGACATGTCACCCGCGCTGTCCGAAGCAGCGACCTCGAGCGGTCCCAACATATGTTCCCCGCCTCGAAGCTCGCCATGCAGTTCACGGTGTGAATGCTCGCTCATGCCCTCCGTAATCCCATGTGCAAGTCCTCGCCGTTGGCGCGTCCGACACCTCAACCCGCACATTACTGCCATGTTCACCTTCTTGATGACCACTGTGAAGGATCCGCAAGTGCTCGCCGTCCTCGGGTGGTTCATTCCTTGTTTTGACCTCTGCATCCCTACCTGTAATTGGCAACAGGCATTGAGAACCGCAACGTCGAGCTCGAAATCCTAGACAACAGCGAAGGTGGTGATCAGATGAACAGAATCATCTAAGACGAGCGGGAAGGAAACGAGGCGGCAAACGAGCTCGGCAAACGGTGGGACCGTGTCGCGCGTGCCGGACTGAAGATCACAAAGTGCGTCTGTGTACGGCCCCGCTGTGCCTGAGGAGCAGCGAGGTCAATGGACGGTCGGGGTGTGCTTGCTGCGAAGCTCGCGTGGTGGCAGAGGGGGAGCAGGGAAAGCGCGAGGAGGTGGAGGTTGAGGAGTGTCTTCGAGGTTGCCGCTGGGACAAGCTTTCGATTGACATTGGTGACGAGGATGGCTTCACAACGCAACGGAGGATTCGGCAGATGAGACCGAGGACGACGAGAATGGCGCGCCTGAGATCAGGTCGCTCAATGTGAGCCCTCTTATAAGCTGATGCTGCGCGTGGACGAGCTGACCTCCCATAGGATGGGACGCCGGTGGTGTCTGCATAGTCTCTAAGACTCGTCATCTCAAGACCATGTCCCCCCATTGGCACCGAGGTCCTAAGCAGGTACGGAGTACGCCCCGGGTCGTATCCTGATACACTACCTTGGTTGTCGACACCAACTCTCCTTGCTGTCCATCTTCCCGTTTGTCGTCAAGTGCTTCCAGTGGACCATTGCTGTACCACTCCCTGTTATCATGGAGCTCGACGGGTTGGCCGGCGATATATCAACACTCGGTGGAGGCTGCTACTGCCGCGCTCAGCTATATTACGTCTCACGTCTCACATTCACTCACACTCGGAGACCCTTGCTGTCTATCAAAAACTTGATATGCTTCCAGCAAGACATGCACCCCGAAACTCAATTGAAGCTGAAGCATCGCTTCATGCCGAACGATCCAGTGCTCTCTCTCTTAGTAGAGGCACGGCGCAACTTCTCCTCGCACATGCCTGGGATGAACATGGCCCTTACGGGTGTGTTCGCGACTCTCGTAACGTGCCCAGATCGCTCCCTCTCTGGCTGTCTGATGTTCGTGCCGAAGGATGACGACTCACTGGCCAACGGGGTAAGTGTAGACAGCAGTGTGTTCACGCACAGTTCACGCACAACGATGGCAACGACCGCTCAGCGGAGTTCCGGATCGAGGAACGGCTCGCCGCGGAGACGCACTTTCTACCCGCGTCTAGCCTTGATGACCAGTTACACCCCATCTTCCACCACGTCTGCCACGACCTCGTTTGCAACTCGAGCCCCACCAGATACCGGCAAATAGTCAACCACTGCTGAACCTCAGGGTGCGGAGGCAGAGCTTCTTCTTCAACGAGGACTTCAATGACGCCCTTGCGCTCGTGCGCTATTTCCAGGGCGGCGCTCCGCCCAAGGTAACGGGCATGCTTGCTGCAACAGGCTCTGCTTGCTGCCCGCGCCATCCGTGACTACATGCTACCTCTTCCCCAGTCCTGCGCGGTTGTACTCATACACGACCTACGTTGACGCCTGCCCCGCTGAGCCATCTCCGCCGAGTGTCATCATTGTGATGACTGTCTGAATGTACTCCGTGTCACCCAGCATGTTTCCCCTCAGCATTCTACGCATATTGTCACGCGACCACTGCGCGTGCTGGCGGTCACTCCAGCGAAGGTGGTCCGTGCATTCGAGGGCGAGAAGAATGTCATGAGCACCCCCGAAACGGAGCTGAAGCAGAGGCGGGGAGCCCCCAACTCGCACGCGATCATGTTGTACGAGCTTGGGCAGCTCAGCTGTTAGGTCAGTACCATCTGTGTGCGGGGTTCTGGCTGGAGGGGCGGGTGTGCTTCGAGGAGAGAGGAGAGAGGGTAGGAGCAGCATGTGGGAGGTACACTGCCGAAAAATGTTGAGCACTTCCTCATCTGCTTTTCGGAGTGGTCGCTTGCCGGAGATTAGATGACATTGAAGATGTGACTGCGGCTCGGACGACGCGCAGGACGGCGTCTGCAATGGCCGCTGTATACCATGCTATACTACTCGGACTCCACCTCGCTGTGCCTCTTGAGGCGAAACTGTATACACACGCAGGAAGGTATGGGGTTTTTGTCGGCTCAGGGCAGCAACCATCCTGACTACACATGCAGATACAGCTAGTTGTATGAGCGGTCTCACTACTGTGCTCGTGAGCATTGGAACGTAGCCCGAGAGCGGGAGCACGACTGTACTCAGTGAATGTTTCTTGTTCCCGGTATGTTCATGTCAACCGTGTCACTGATAATGTTGTGCGGCATACCGGTGTTCGTACAACCTTGTACAGAGATGTACAACTCTGTACAATGTTGTACATGGCTTCAGAGGTAATTGTACAGAGATGTACAACCTTGTACAACTCTGTACAAGATGGTATGGGGCTTCAGAGAGAGATGTACAGAGATGTACAAACCTGTACAACCCTGTACAACTCTGTAAAAAGTGGGACATGGCTTCAGAAATAGTTGTACAGAGATGTACAACCTTGTACATCTCTGTACAAGATGGTATGGGGCTTCAGAGAGAGATGTACAGAGATGTACAAACCTGTACAACCCTGTACAACTCTGTACAAAGTGGGACATGGCTTCAGAGATAGTTGTACAGAGATGTACAACCTTGTACATCTCTGTACAAGATGGTATGGGGCTTCAGAGAGAGGTGTACAGAGATGTACAACCCTGTACAACTCTGTACAAAGTGGGACATGGCTCTAGAAATAGTTGTACAGAGATGTACAACCTTGTACATCTCTGTACAAGATGGTATGGGGCTTCAGGGAGAGATGTACAGAGATGTACAGAGATGTACAAGGTTGTACAACTTTGTACAACTCTGTATAAAATGGTAGAGGGCTCCAGAGAGAGATGTACAGAGTTGTACAGAGTTGTACATCTCTGTACAAATGGTACAAGGCTTCAGAGAGAGATGTACAGAGTTGTACAGCTTTGTACATCTCTCTACAAAGTGGGACATGGCTTCAGGAATACTCTTACAGAGTTGTACAGCCTTGTACAACTTTGTACACTTGTGTACAATGCTGTACAACACTTCAGAGTTGATTGTACAGAGGTGCACAGGAGTGTACAACCTTGTACAAGGCTTCAGAGGAGGTCACACAGAGTTGTACAGGGGGGCACAGCACACAGGGTGGAATAGCAAGATGGGATGAGAATAGTGCTATTTCCTCTGTCTGTGGGGCCACTGCTTCCTGACAGAGGAAGGGTGATGGTGATGCTCAATGATGTAGGATGTGTATTATCACCTACTGAGATCAATGGGCAGGATCCCAGAAACATAGGGTGCATAGAACTTGTAGTTCTTGATCTTTTTGAGATCAAGTGCCACTTGGTGTATTCAATCCTTCTTCAATCCATTAGCAATCCAGTGGCACACATTGTTGAAACATGTGTGTCACAGTAAGTGTCACAATCCATTATGAGTCATTTGGCATGTATGATTCCTGTGTTGTCATAACCAGTGATGAGGTCACACTATCGTAATCTTTCTGAGGTAATTCAGGCTCAGAATGTTAAGGACAATGTAGACACTCAAAGATAGCAAAGTGACACCAAAAGTATATATTTGCACTCTTGGCCAAGTCAGCTGAAGTCCATTCAGCATCCCTTATGTGAATTTACCCTTGAATGATTTGGAAAATGATTACAAACATGTCTTTGATCCTTCGGGCAGTGTGATGGCAAAGAGTTAGAGAACAGTTATTACCATCTTTTCTTTGATCTAGTTAGTACATTGCTCACTGTGGTTCTTTTCTCCTCACACAGTTTAGTATCTATTCAGCATATGATTCATTAAAAGGGCACAACAGGATTTTAAACAAAGCACAACACAGCAATTCAATTATTTTCCCTATACAATGGGAAGATTTGTGGCTATTCAGTTAGAAACAATCTATGCTTCAATCCTTTCTTGACATCTAGGCAGTGGCATCTCACAAATGTATTAAGAACAATGTCTTCCACCATCTATACTATTTGATTAAGGTAGGATCAGAGACTCTTTGTTCTTGATCTTTTAGGTATCCACTTCTCAATATTCACCACTGCATTATGATCAGATTGTCTGTTATCATTCTTCAGGATATTTCTAGCACAACTTATTTGGGTAATGTTAGTTACAATGTCTTTGATCTTTCGAGCGAAGGATCGAAATTTTCACCCAGTGCCCCTGTGCCCTTCCCAATAGCGGCCGGTGAGTCCTGCCCAGCTGCCGGTGTTCTCTTGTCAGAAATGACCGGCTTCTTCCCCGCAGCAGTTGACACTTTGCTCTTATCTGCTGACTCGGGCCCTTGACGCATTTGACGCTACGGTGAGTGATTGCTATGAATGGCAAAATCCTTGCTCACCGGGCACCATATTCTCCCCCGCTAGCTTCGTGTCCAGGCCTCTTGTTTGCTTGTTGCTTCCTATCACCACTTCCCTCACTTTTGTTGCTGCACTACCCAAGTTTGTACTGCTATCCTGGCTCGGGGTGGCTGCCTCTGTCCGTAGCACAGGAGGTTCACCCGCTTTACCACTTCCGGGACGGCTGGGTGCACTGTATAAAACGGAATGAGCCGTGTCAGATTCCTACAACAGAATACAAACAACGAATCAACGTACACAATGAGCACCTGCAGTTCATCTCTGAGTCTGCACAGTTTTAATGCAGCGAGCTCATAGAAGCCCTTTAATTGGTCGACGTTTATGATGACATTGTTCAGGTAGGCGGTCACAATATTCATTCCATGCCGTCCCCGGCGGATCAAGTGAAGACGGCCGTGTTCATCACAGCAGTTCTCTCCAAAAAGGATGTCAAAACGCCTGTTGAATGTTTCCCATGGGTTTTCGCCATTGACCTTGGTCATAACAGTGTAGATACGGTCGGACTTGCTTCCCTCCAGGATACCAGAAGGGAGCTGCTTGCTTAGGTCTGTTATTTCATGAGCAAGTTGCTCAAGAGCAGCCTGGTCCGCCATCGCAGCTGAGGCCCAAGCCGGCGGGGTGAAGAAAGTGTGAGCTAGGGGATGGTTAGGATTGCACAGCACGACTGGCGTGCACGTAGCACACCTGCCGCACCGGCAGCCATTTGCATGTTCCGAGAGTTGATAGCATAAACATTCATAGCAGTTGGCTTGGCTCGCCGACAGCGCCGATTGGCTTTTTGAGTGGCTGAGAGTGAGCTGCCACACTTCTTGGTAGCCTCGTGTCCGCCTACCTTTCTAGGAAGGTGTGTTACCATATACTGTATATAATACTATCTATATACGAGATACAGGAAGACTGTAGCTATAGGTATAAAGTAGACGGTAAAAACAGTATATATGCAGTATATATATTATTTGGTTGGAGCCTTAGCCGCCGACAACTTGAATGCTGACTACTCGTTATGGGTACTGCTCAGATGTACTTTTTGAAATCTTCGGACACTAAAGTGTGCGCCACACTCAGTGAATTCACATGAGCCACCACCATGAAGACAGCAATTATACCACTCAAGTATGCGGACTAGCGAGTAGGCACTGAAGCTCAAGTGCCGGCACATGTGCACTTAAGTGTGCAGACTGCGATCGGAGTCAGGTGCGCTCCCACGATCAGTGACCAAGCGCTTAACACTGCAAACTGCGACCAACACCATTTTGTGCGATCAAAGTGTGCAATGATTTTGCTCGAAAAACGCCATTTTACCGAACGGTGAACGGTGCCTCAAACTTGTCGGTGACACTGCAGCAACAAGACCAATCTGACATGCCGAGCATGAAGAGTCAAGCAGAAAAGGATAAGGTACATCACTTCCATTTCTCTGCATCTCACACAAGCGTTCCAACCATGCCCCGTCTCAGGGAAATAGTGCATTCAAGGCAGGCGACTTCCCCACCGCGATAGGGCACTACTCTGCCGCCATCCTGTTGGATCCAACCAACCCCACATACCCGCTCAACCGTGCCGCCGCGTATCTCAAGCTCGGCAAGTGCGTGTCTCCCCTCCTCTCCTACGTCGCACCGCTGATGCAACCCCCTTTCTCCGGTAAACATAACAGGAGTGAAGATGCGGAACGCGACTGCGATCGAGTGCTAGCCTTGGATGCAAAGAACGTCAAGGCTGTGTTTCGTCGCGGTCAGGCGAGGGTCGGGCTGCAGAAGCTAGCGCAGGCGAGAGATGGTGAGTCATCCGCTGCCGCATGCGCATTGCAGAGCCAGCTCACCCAGCCAGCGATGTGATGCAGACTTTCAGCGAGCCTTGCAGATCGACCCTGCGAACAGCGCGGCCAAGGCTGAGCTGCAGACGGTCGAACAGGCGTTGAAGGCACAGAGTGCGTCTCACCAGGTGCGTGCAGATTTTCAGTCTGCGATTACCTCGGTTTACAAGGGTAGCACAGAAACGCCAGCCTACGGAGGTGCCTATTCCTCCTCTCGCCTCTAAGTCGACCTCTGCCCCACTGGCCTCCCCACCGAGACCCAAACGACGGCGAGTGCCTATCGAGATCGTGGATGGCCCCGCGCCCTCGACCTCGACCTCGAACGCAAAACCTTCGGTCCCGACCGCAACCACGGACATCGGTCCAGGCGATCTCATGACGCCGGTGTCTTCTCGCCCGCTGACGTCGGCACCCGGAACTACGGTCGTACCAGACTTGCCAGCTCCAGCGAACACGTTCCATGCAGCGAAAGAGACACGGTCGGCAACGCGGATATCCGTGGTGCGCGGTGGCATATTCAGGCCGAATGGGAAGCACACAATTTTTGGAGAGAATCGGGGTGAAGAGCATGCTGCGAGCTCCCCTCCCGCAGCAGCCTCAGCGCCAGAGAACATACCCCCGCCGAGAACTCAAACGCCTCCGGCCGAAGCTCAAACAGCACGGACCGCTACCTCTTCACAGGTGCTCGCATCACAGAGCAACACACATGGGGCGCGTCGAAGGACTCCACTGACGCTCTTCGAGTTCTCGCGGGAGTGGGAGAAATGTTCGACGTCCGAAGATCGGTGGGCCTTACTGAAAGTGAGTTCCCCTACATCATTTCACATGCGGATGCATACTGAACGCCTTCTCAGGAGGTCTCGCCGCCGACGCTGCCGTCTTTGTTCCAGTCTTCCCTCGAGGCGCAGGTTCTCGCCGGGATCGTTGGTACCTTGCGCGACGTGCTCAGGGCGGGAGATCTGGCTCCACAGGAACACGAGCGCGTGCATGACTATATGCGCGGGCTGACGCAAGTGAAGCGGTTCAGCACTGTCGTGCTGTTCATGAGTAACGAAGAGAGAGGGTGGGTGAATGACGTGTGGGGATTGTTAGGTGGCGGTGAGGGTGCAAGGGCATGGGGAGTGAGCTGATGCTCGGTACAAGTACGTCAGTGATCAGCACCGTCGCTAGCTCTACATCACAGTATGTACCGTTATGTTTCTCGTACGCAAGTCGGGGAGTAAACTTCACTCCAGGTTAGGTGGACAAAGAATCGGTGATATGAGATCATAGGTAGCTCTGCTTGCAGCGCGCTCGCAATGCATTGTCAATCCTGTACCTATCCTTCACTATTGTTCGGTATGTCATCTTGTATGGCAGTCTTTCAGAGCACTTGCATCGTTATGTTCGAATCATTCATGTTCAGTACATGGCCGGCGATCGGTTGAAGCTACCCCGCTGGTCAGTGATGTCAATATGCCTGCTGAAGGCCGGTGAATACGATGCTCTGGCATAACTGGTACAACAGGATTACAGAATGTGGGCGTATAATTTAGTGCGGGCTGCTTGCTCGTGCTTGCAATACATCGTGCATCAGCATGTAATAACGTACACCGCGTACATCCTTCCGTCTGCTCGCCATCACCGTCGGGTAAGGCATGCGCCCGGCGTGCTGCGCTGCCTCGTATGACACTGCGCTACCCTACGGACAGCACGCTCTACTCGCCATCGTCAGCGGGATCAGTGTTATCTTCATACCACTTCTTGAGCCACGCCTCGGCGACAGCGTACTCTTTCTTGACGCGCCCGAGGAGCGGTTCGATCTTCCCCAACGCAGCGCCCGCCGTGAGGTCCACACCGACGTCTTCGTCTCGCAGCTGACCGTAGTGCTGGATGCGCTCACACGAGGCCTGCACACGGGTGACACCGAGGGCGGCGGAGGAGCCTTTGAGGAAGTGTCCGAGCGCTGAGAGCTTGGCGAGGTCCTTCTTGGAGCTGGGGGGTAACGATGAGTGAAGAAGAAGAGCGGCGATCAGGGCGAACGCACTATGCCTCGTCCATCTCGCCAAATGTGGTGTTCGCCTGGCTGAAGTAGGCGGTGACCATTTCCTTGGAGAAATCGTGGGTATCGTCCTCGTCAAGATCGAGGATTTGATTGAAAGTTTCGAGGTCGATGGTGCCCTCCGTCTTCCGGCATTGATATGGTGAGCAGGGAAGATCGTTCGAGCGCGGGCAGCAGAACGCACCTCTACAACATCGCCGGCATCAGCCTCATCGGACGTGTCTGCGGCGGGTGCTGGCGAAGGCGCAACCTCGACGGCGGGCGTTGCCTCGCGTTTCGGTGCTACAGAGGTGTGGCGGGACGGCGGTGCGGGTGTTGCGGCCTTTGAGGCGGGCGCGGGTGTTGATGCCGGCGCGGATTCTGGTGCGGGGGTAGCCCTCGGCGAGAGAGCAGCTGCTGGTGTTGGGGTGGGCGAGCGGGCCTTTGGGGCGATTGCCACGTCTGCGGGAGACATGGCGATGGTGGTGGTGGTGGTGGTGGTGGTGGTGGAAGACGAAGGGGCGGGAGCGGGGCGATGAGTGAGGACGATTATCGCGCCGAGCTGGGGCCGTGGCGGAGGCTTCGAAGATGCCGGCGAGTGCACTGTTTGCTTCACGCGCTGTGTCTCGCTCACTCCACGGTGGATGGCGAGACTCTTACGCGAGCATCCCCACCTTTTATATGTTTTCATTCCTCCCCGAACTCCGAGCGCATTTGTCCTTTGCGACATAACTACATCCTTTATTTCCTTTCTGGGCCCGGCCTCGCGTGACCAGTCATGTGACCGCGCTCCCCAGCGCGTCGCCGCCGGGCCGATTTGCCGTCCTTGCCACAGCTGCAGCCTGCACCCTCAGTGTCACGGTCAGACTCACTGTCAGCTAGACACTGGACCGCCCTCGCCATGTCCTCCACCATCCATCTAGACGTCCTCTCGGGCCACCTCGGTCACCTTTCTCCCGACCAGGAGCGCGCGTTTGCCAGCCTCAAGGACATCCTCCACAACGCCCACCTCTACTCACCATCCACAGACACCGCCCCTGCCTCCCACGACGACCCTACCGTCCTGTGAGTCGTCCTTCACGATCTCAAGGCGGCACTGACACCGTTCTAGTCGCTTTCTACGAGCTCGTCGCTTCGACCCACAAAAGGCACTCAAACAATTCCAGGATGCGGAGCTATGGCGCAAGAAGCATCGCGTCGACTGGCTCTACGCGACCTTTGACCCCATAGAGTTCGAGGACTCGCGCAGATTCTATCCGCGCTGGACCGGTCGTCGTGACAAGGTGCGCTCTACGCTCAGCAACTCCCCTTGACCTCATGATCTGCAGAGCGGTCTACCAGTTTACGTCTACCGCCTAGCTTCGCTCGCACCCATCAAGTCCGAGCTCGACGCGGTCCCGCCCCCACGCCGCTACCAACGCATGTGAGTCGCCCATGCTCAGCCATCAACCCCGCTCACTAGCCCAGCGTCGCCCTCTACGAGACCATGACCCGCTTCGTCCTCCGGCTCTGCACTCACCTCCCACACGCGACCGCGCCGACACCCATCTCCTCCGTCACCACCATCATCGACCTCGAGAACGTCACCCTCGGCGCCATCTGGGGCCTCCGCGCGCACCTCCAGGAGGCCTCTGCGCTCGCGACAGCCAACTACCCCGAGACGCTCAGTACCATCGCCGTCGTCAACTCGCCCTCCTTCTTCCCCACTATCTGGAGCTGGGTCAGGGTACGTGCACTCGCGAGTCGTCTGCTCGCTGACCGTGTGGAGGCTCTCGCTGATGTCCCGTAGCCGGTGTTTGACGAAGGCACCCAACGCAAGGTTCACGTTCTCGGCAAGGATCCCGGACCCGTGCTCCGCACCCTCATCGACCCCCAGAACCTCCCCCGTCCCTACGGAGGCGAACTCGATTGGAATTTCGAGGACGAGCCATCGCTTGACGAGGACACGAAGAACGCAATCGGCTCTGTGCCCAAGGGGCCCGTCGAATTTGTCGACGGCGAGGTTAAGAAACCACAAGTTCCACAGGATGCAGACGCCTCTCCGAGTTCATAGTAGAAATCAGGTTTGCATTGGTATCACGGAGCATGCATCTCGGAACGACTATGGAGTGTACATCATTGCGCGTGCTAGAACAGAACAAGAAGCATAATAAAAATAGGACAACATTACCGCAGAGAGTACACGTAGGAGCAAGAGTTAACAACAGCAGCATACAGGGAACCCGCTGGATACAATCACGCGAAATCGTCCTCGGGTTCAGCGGTCAGTCCGTCTTCATTCCATATCTCGAGGAACTAGGCGGTCGTCAGTAAGCCACCATGGAGAACGTCCGCAGACCACGTACCCTCGTTCGTTGGCCTTCGACATCAGCCCCAGAGAGAATCGGTGCTGCAGCGAAGGGCAGGCGTTCCCAGAGGAGGGGCCGCTCGTGCCGGCGCGCGGCAGCCTTGTCGCCCGCCGCGCTCTTCTTGCCGACGACCCACTTCGCGCATTTCCTAACCCGCCCCACGCTGTGTCAGCGGTTGCACGTCGTAAGAAGCGCAGACCACTCACTCTTCGGAGATGCCGTACATTCCCTTCAAGTACGCCTTCAGCAGCATGATCATGGCCACGATGATGGATGTGCGCATCAGTGGGAGAGCTTCATCTAGGTTGGCTGGGGAAGGCTTTAGGCGGCGGAACAGCACATTTGCACAAACCACGTACCAGACGCAGCGGACGTCATCTCAGCAGTGCTCGGAGGTGCGTCAGGAGATGTCGACGTAGGCGCGTGCAGCTGCGCAAGCAGATGCGAAGGGGACAATGTTTCGACGAGCTGCATACCTGCCGTGGAAAGCACGGCAGTCAGGTACTTCAGCACCGTCAATACCTCTTCGTGCGTCTTGTACTCGAACGCGGCGAAGTTCTCAGCCATGTAGCGCACAAAATCAATGTCGTCCTGGTTAGGTGGTCAACGGGATGCTCTCTAGAATAAATCGAAGAGCATGCCTGTGTCGTCTTCGCAGCAGTCTCGACGTCAAAGACTTTGACGAGCGATTTGAGGAAATCCTGCCTGGTCGCGCGCTTCTCGCGTACAAGGGAATACCACCGATGCAACAGGGCGATCGGACTAGGAAGCATCCTATAGCCTTGAATCTGACCAGGGTGAAGCTTCTTCTGGTAGTCGAATGATGCCCTAGCGCTGACAACGAAGCGAGAGTTCAGCAGCGACGTGTGCTTGCCATGCAGTATGCCATGGAGCGCGCTGGCGCGTGTGCTGAGTGAGGTGTTTGGACTGGTCTCTAGTGCGACAATTACGGGGAACGACTGCTACAGGGTTAGCACAGAGTCAAGGAGGAAAAGTTTTCAATTACCTGAAGCGGATGAGCCAGACCCTGTTTGATAGTGAAGCTGAGAATATCCACCGCGGCAAGCTGTATGGCTGGATTAGGAGATAGCGCTGCTTGTAGGATGGGGTCCAAGTAACGCTGCACAATGGCTGAGCTTACGCTAGATCGATCCTGAGGTGAATCTTCTGCGCATATGAAGGTATGCCAACAGCTTACCCAGACTCGGCGAAGCCGTCTGTGTTGCCGACTAGCTCATCCATGTTGACAGTGGTGGATGCAGCCGCCTTAGGTCGCGAATTTGCTGGATGATGTTGAGTGCATTTGATGGTCACACATTTCCTTCCGTACTCACCTTTCTCTTTGGCCGCGTGCTTTGCCGCCTCGGAGACAAGGAAATCCTGTAGAATCCGGAGTAGGCGTGCCCTGCCCTCCTCTTCCGGTGCTGCGAAGATCGCATCCATGACAGCCGCAGAAGGCTCAGCTGTCATCAGTGCAGGCTGTGCACGGAATAAGAAACCTATAAGCAAAGTCAATGAACGCATGACAGAGTACCGGTGGGTTCTGACATACCGAGGCACTGCAGTATGCGCCCACGCAAGCCAACATCGGCATGATTATGGTACAGCTTCAGCAAGCTGTTATACACGTGCTCAATGATAGACCCCTTGGCAAAGACCTCAGTGCATAGATCAACCTGAATGCAGTCAGACAAACCTTGGAGATGGTATCGATCTCGGCTCGAAGTTCTAGACGATTTCCTCGTCGGCCAGTTATCCGACTAGCTTGGTTTGCAAACGTACCTTCGCGTTCCGTCCGCAGCTGATCGAATGAACAGTGCTCACACAGCAGCGACACGATGAAGAGCAGTATGGACAGTGTACGCTGTTCAGCGCCCGTGGGTTGTTGCCCACTAGACTTGGCGAGGGTCTGTTGCAGTCGAGCTAGGCAGATACGATCATCAATGGATTACGCCGGAATCGGTTCAGGCATAACTCGCCATTGCACGATCTGAGGAGGGCGACTAGTCGCCCGAAGTCATGCGTTATATGCTGTACGATAGCACACATGCACGCAACACTCTCTTGAAGGCCCTACAAAGCGATTAAACCAGTTTGTCATGAGATGTAGAGAAACTCCGCTACCGAGAGGCCGGAGGCGGGTGAAGGTTTGATGATCATGGGTTGCAAAGCCAACTGAAGCTCCTGACCAAACTTCAGAGCGGTCTTCGGCATGAAGGGTATCGTGACTCGGAAAATACGAAGTAGATAATCTGAAGTGACTTGTTCCTCCGGCTACTCTTTGCATCAGAGCTGACAGTTCTCGAGAGACAACGGGTGAACGCACTGTGGTAGCGTTCTTCAAGTAAGGCAGTAGTGTGGCAGCATTCATGCCCGACAGCACGGCGGGGTACGCTGATGTGAACAAGTGAATGGTGCGCACGCAATTGACAACGGTCTGTACGGCAGTAAGAGAAGCCCCCGTGCAATCAGAGGTCATGCACGTACGAACTCGGGCAAGTCAGACGCATCGACAAGCCCATCTATGAGGACACCACAGATGTCGGCGTATCTGCTGTGGACTAGGGATGCATCCACGCTGTCTTTGCTATTCATGATGTCGTGTAGCATGTCCTCGAGAGGGGATTGGCGGTCTTTGAACTGACTGGCTACGCCCATGATGATCGCTGCCTTGGCCTGCAGTTCCACTCTGTCCATGGCTTGCGAAGATCCGCTCTTGCTCTTCTGGAGAGCTGATCCGAACCAAAGCTCTTCCATGGTTTTCGTGGCAAGGTCCTTGACAGTGTCATCCTCATCGAGCATACGAAGAACTATCTTGACGCAGATCTCAACACGACGAGAACGTTCCGTTGTGACCGAGTAGTACGATTTCAGTAGCTTGATCACACGTTTGCGGACGCCGAGGCCAGTATCCTAACAGCGAACATCAGCAGGTATTGATTGCGCAGGCAGGGAGGTTACGGACCGCGATACGTTCGATGATCTTCTGGAAATAATCCGCTGCAAACTCGGGTGATTCGATTATATATTTGCCGATGAGTTCGACTGCTGCATCTCGGACTGCAGACGAACTGTCCAACAGATGGGTCTCGATGGCTCGGCGCACGTTGGGCTATGTCGGGGATTTTGAATAATGTCGCTCACAATGACACTCAAGCTCACTTACGAGGGAGAGAATACTGGGGTCACTCGTCACTATCTGGCCCAAGGCTTTCAATGCTTTCGTACGCATGAACACAGGGGGTGCCTCTAGCGCCTTGAGAACAGCGTTCAATATCGGCGCGAACGAGTTCCGGAACGTTTGTATTGTGCCGATCTCCTCAGATAGTCGATGCATCCGGGTCACTTGGTCTTGCGAGCCTCTGTCCGTGAACTTAGCACACGACAAGAAGGTAGGCAAGAGAACAAACGTACCCAGTGTCAAAGACATCACCAGGATCATCTTCCCAGACGTTCTGAAGTGCATCCTTCAGCAACGAACCAAACTCCGTGACTCTGTCCAGATTGGTTTGCGACTCGATCTCTTCATCACCCTCGTCAGCAAGGACAGAGGCACAATGCTGGAATGCGTTCGCCAGCTCTTGCCCCCAGAGGACAGCTGTTAGTTCGCGGGCGCTCTGCGATACCAGGGACGGCGTGAGCAACTGGTAAACTCTAGTTCGCCTGAGTAGTCCGACTTACATCATAGGATTGCTCCTCGCTCGCTCTCTTGCCAAGATAGGAAGTGAGCTCTTGGTGAGCGTTAATGAGGGCACGCAGCCGTTTGAGGCTGTAGCTCGACAGTAGCTGGTGACGAATGAGGCGTTGGTCTCGGGCAGATTGATTGAGTATGCAAGGCTTACATCGTCCATTGCGTTCAGCCTCTTCCCCGTGTTCTCCATCTGGGAGCTGGTAGTTCGTAAACGCGCAGCAATGACTCCTAGGTGATCCAAAGCAAGGGTCTTCATGGCCTGATTTTCTGTCTGCGAAGCGGTCTTCACGTCATCCAACGAAGCCACCTACGATTTTTTGAGCCGGATAGTCACGACACAGGCCGGAAAGCTTACCATGTACTTGCATATTATACTGAGGAGCAGACTGGCTGCCGGCCACTCTGGCCAGAATAATACGCACAGCAGATCTGAGATCAGGTTGTCGAAAATAGCACGATACTCAGCCTCGTTGGAGTTCTTCGTTGACTTTGTCTTGCCGGATCTGTGCGAAGAGATGAATCAAGTACTAAGTAGACGCAGGGAACAGAGCGTCCTACCTTTGTGTCAGGAACAAAACAATCGTTTTCGCTGCCTTCGTCGCCGAATCCAGCCCGGACACGAATGAGCGCAGCTCCTACAATACAACCATTATCTGCCGTTCTTGGTTATCGCAGTAAGCGGTCTCACCTCTGTCTCGTCCGTGGCCAAGAATGCATTGGCTTGCTTCTGAGATGAGGTGCCGCGCTGTGAGGTCGCATCTCGCGCTCGAGCCTTGCGCATTTTCTGCACGTCAATTCGTACGTCGTGAGCAGACGTTTGGATCAGTTGAAGGAGCAGAGCAGAAACGGTCCGGATGGATCGCCCGTCCCTAAGGCTTTAAGTTCCCTCAGTAAATGGTGGCACACAAGGAACGAAGTGGGTTACCGGAATTGGCCAGCCTTCTGCTTGCTATCGGAGAGCTTGATCAAGGACGACAGGATCTCTTCGATAATCCAACTCCGTTGCTCCTCGTGATTCGCGAAGACCTGAGAGGACGAGAGGGCGTAGTCAGCTAAGGAGTAGCCTCACTGTGGTCAGAGCGGCTCACGCTCCGGATCAGCGCTAGAGCGTCCAACCTGAGACCTCTCATGGCGCTATTACCGAGGGTATTCAATACAGCGCTCTCCTTCTTGCCCTTGCCTTCACTGTCACCATTATGCTCCACGACGAAGAATGGTCCGATTGCTATGTAGACAACCTGGATGATGATGCCTTCAGACATCGCCAGCCTGTCTGCGTTCACGAGGTCACTGATGCGGGGGATCGCGGCCTCCAATGCTTGGAACAGTTCTGCGAGCTGCTGACGGCAGTTGCTACCACGGGAAGAGGGCCGAACGACGTGTCGTAGTAATCGTGACCGGGGCTCTCCCGTGCTCTCAACAAATGGGTAGACCACCATGTCCAGCTGGTTTTTCACCGCGGTGAAGCACGCATTGATGAGCTCCTCTGAGTAGAGCTACGCACCACGCATTAGCATATATGCGCTAGAACACCAACGAACTCACCTGTTTAGGAAGTCTGTCACTACTAAGCAGCGAAATGCAGCAATTTGCCGCGAGGATACTGTCGCGAGCAACATCAAGAGACTTCTCCAACGCTGCGACATTGACATCGGATTGGTCGCCAAGGTCAGAGACACTATCTGAGGGACCGGCAATTTGATCGTCCGGAGTTCCTCCCCTAGAAGGTCCATCCTTGGCCTGGCGTTTCTTTGGACTGCCGTGAACAGTATCGCTGGGGGGCACTGACGCCGTCTCAAAGGGATCGATGTCGTGTCCTGTTCTGACGCTCCGTTCCAAGATCTTGAGCAATCGGACCAAGGTGGTCATCTCCACATCCGCCATACGACCCTTACCACGACCCGCCCCATCCTCTCTCCCTAACACCTTCGAGTGGCCCGCTGGACGTGCGCATTTAGTGATGTACTTCATTAACTTCTGCATGACCTTGGCGTTTAGGAGTGGATGGGCGCAGTCCGTCGTATGGCGAGAGAAGAACTCCTCCGGTAAACCCTTCGGATCGGCATCTGGGGACAAGGCGTCTTCCGCTTCGAAAATATCCTCCAAGTACGTCACAAACTTCTCCAGGGGCCCTACGAAGAAAGGTGAGCCTCTTGGACCTCTTTTGAGCGATGATTGTATTCACCTCGCTCGTCACGCTCACCGGTGGCCCGCTTTGCTGGGGACTTCACAGGACTGCTAGCATATACGTACTTTGCAGGTGATCCGTCTACAGACCCGTACCCGCCGAGGTCCGCGCTCTCATCGTCATCTAGCTGTCTCTTCCTCTTCCCTGTAGCGGGAGTAGCGGGGAATCTCCCAAAGACCGGAATGTCGACGTATGGAGACAACTTCGGCTTGAGTGGTGTGGGGCGCGGAGGCACGTCAACGTATGGTTGCAATCGCGCTTTAAAGGGGGACGAGGTTGTCGGCCGTGAGGGTGAAGGGCCGGGTGGTTGGGTTGTCGACGGTACGCGTGGGGTCTGGGGGTCATCCCTGACCTGGCGTCGCTTCGGTGTAGGCGACGCGGGGAAGTCGTTGCTCGGCCGTTTGTGAGGAGTCTTGTGGCTTGGGGCCAGCCTCAAGGGATCGGGACTGTCTGGATGTGGTGCAATAGACGGCCGTGTATGGGTCTGGACGGCATGGGGCGGAGGCGGTTGGGCAGCAACATTAGCACTCTGGCCGACGAAGTCGTTAAAGAATGTAGCAGACTCTTCCGCAGCATAAGCGACTTTAGTTGGTCTAGAGGTAGGTGGACCAAGCGCATTTGCCAGAGACGATGCAGAGGATATTCGGACACTAGGAGGTGGGGGCGTTGGATATGCAGACGAAGGTAGCGAGTGCTGCAGAACGGAGTGGGCAAAGGGTGATGTTTGGTATGTTGATGTCTGCGAGTACGGCAGCGCCCATGGCGTCTGCGTAACTTGGTAGGAGTGCCCACTGCGTTTGTTAGACGGCGAAGTCACAATAGGAACGAAGATGACGCACAATCCCTGCCCCTCCAGGTGCCTCACGGCCTCGTTCCTGGCATTCTCCCAGTACCGCCTATCAAGAGCGCTTGACATATTAGGATCCATGCGACCGATGTCGTACGCGAAGTCGGAAGTAGACGGTAGGTGAGGATACCCGTACGATTCCGGAGTTCGATACACATGTGGCTGTACATATGAGGGAGGGACGGCATACATGGAAAGATGGTTCAAATGCCTCGCCGCTGACAAGGCATTAGCATATATGCGGAGTACGAGACAGAAGCAAGCGTGCATACCTTGTGACGACGGTGTAGCAGAGCTGACGGGGTATACGGCCAATAAGCCGTGAGCTCCCTGAACCGAGCTCATGGCCACGCGATTTGCCTGGGAGTGGGGAGGATGGCGCACTTCTTCCTGAAAGCCAGACTGCGAGTACCAACCATTGCTGTCCATGAGGTATATGGAGGAGAACGAAGCGGCGAAGGAGGAGGCGCCGGCACGACTACGCGCTGCTGTTCGCGCTTGAATCTCGATCTTCCGGAGCCACATGCAGTAGATTACAAGCGCCCGTGTATTTTACTTGCCATGATCGACTCGCGAAGGAGCCTCTATATATTAGATTAAAGGCATACGTTTTCTGTGCGTATGATTCCTCATGAATTCATAAGACAACAGAGAGATGAACTGTGGTCGCCGATGACGCACTTATGTAGTAGTAGCTTGCCGACTTGGGGAGGAGGAGGAGCTGGGGTCAATTCAGCTCCAATTCACTGTCTGGACAACGACCCTCTTTTGAGTACATACATGCGACAGCTCCTCATGTACTCATTATCCATAAATGCACAACAATCCTCGCAGTTGTGGCCATGGCACTGGCCCAAAACTACGTTTGGAGCCGTTCCCCCACTGGCATTCATTTATCACAATTCACAACAAACGGGTACTACACTAGACCGCTCTCTACTCCCATTCTCAAGGAGCACTTCTCTCCTTAGGCGACTGGATCCATTCCCTGGATTCCCCACTATGTGCAATCCCAAGGACGCCGCACGCCCACAAGGTACTTGGGCAATTAATGTCATCATAGTCTATTCAGTGGTCACCAGCATCCGTCGTTGACCACATAGAACACATATTGACATACGGCACTGACATAGCCTAGCCTGAGACTAGGAGACCATTGAGGCGCGTGCCTGAGCTCTTGGAAGCCATAGTACCCGGATGTTAATTGTCAGTCGGAGAGGAAACACGAGAACCCAGTGAAGAGGTAGGAGTCCTCTTGTTCCGCCGTTCCGCCGCCAAAGTATGAGTAGAAACGGCCGGACCGCCGGGACCCTAGTACTAGTAGACGCATCCGGCCTCCGAGCTTTCGATCTCAGAGCACGTTCGTGTTTGTTACGCACGCCTTTTACGAGCAAATGAAGCCATATTCAATATGATGCTGGTAGTCTCGGAACAAGACCTCGGCGCGCCGGGGTAGGGTGGGGGGTTGCGTCGAACCTAGTAGTGATGCTGGGACAGTTGAGAGCCGACTCTCGTCCCGGGATACTGGGAGCATTGTCAGAACAAGACAACAACATACCGTCGGGGAAAACGTCGGTCTACGCACCAGAGTGAAACAGCAACAGTCCCCACTACGTGTTTCCAGCACCTCCCGTCAAAGCACGATGGACCGGCTCTCCCAGGATGAGCAGGCGCACTGCTGATAATAGAATCAGATGTGTTTTCCTGACAGTGACAGCCATGGGTGCCGTATCAGACGTGCATCATACTACGGCGTGCTTCCGAGTCGATCTTTGGTCTACTTGGTCGTCACATCGTGTTGTCGAAGAGTCAAAGGTCTGAGTTCTGCGGCTGCAAGTTCGAACGACAACCGGGTGTCCGTTGGCATGTAGCACCCACTTGGCGGATGGGCCTTGAATCGACTGAAATACCTGTAAGTGCATCATCCCTCATTCTACAATGCATAGCTGGTGAGCAGAGACGTACGTACAAATGGACAGCGAGTGGCCGCAGGCAGCCATCGGCCCGTTCCTCGTCGCATCGTGGTGACTGTAGTGGCCAGCTAGGTGTCAACTTCTTCGCACCAGTACTCATGCCTGCTCGATGCAGCGAGACACCATGTAACTCCACCATTGCATGTACACTGGCGAAAGACCGTATGTACAAACTTCATATGGAGAGGGTTAGTACGGCCCAGTCAGACGTCGGGGAGGCGACGTAGCGGGCGGAAGACACGAAGTTTCCGGAGGCAAGACACGTAGATGAGAGTACGGAGAACACACACACTTCTATGGGCTCGCATTGTTCCTTCATTTGCATGCCTTACTGAAATGGTCGTTAGCAAGCATACATGAGAAGGCCAACGACGCGCGACTCCATTAACCGCAACGCGCGACCCTCGCGTGCTTGCACGTCATCCACGGCACTGTCCCCGACGCTCGATGCCGCGTTCTCGGATCTCTCAGTATATGTATAGACGACGATAGCTTCGTTTCATGTCCGTTTCGAGTCCATGAATCGGGGTGCGTCCGCAGAATCGGCGATCGTCTCTACGGATGTATCTCGGTTGCCGCACGACCTAGAATGTTACCACAGAGATATCTGATATGCTTGCGCCGGATGATGAAGACGGTTCCGCGCGGTTGGTAGTAGTTGCTCGGGCAATGTCGTGTACATGCTGCGGGCAGCCCGGCGCAAGGAGGAGACACCGGCAGACACGAATCGCTTGCCTGCACTACGAGCAGGCGCACCCAGCTCCCGGTGCGCACCGAGAGGCCCCCGAACAAGAGACGGGCGCGTTCGGAGAGACACCATTCGGAAGTGGAGATAGAGCCCGGAGACAGCAGTTTGGCTTGGAGGTTCACCAAAGGGGTACGGTGCTGCGACAGGAGACGTGGGATCCCGAGTATGTATTGGTGTTTGCGACAGATCCGAGGGCCATGGGCATCATATCGAGTGCAGTGGGGGACGGGAAGACAGGGCTTCTCATGCGGAGGGGAGCGTGGGTGGTGTCTGGGTAGGTAGTATCGAAGGCAATTGACGTGCATTCGGGATAGAGGACGTACGGCGAGGCGCACCTGATCACTGCAGTGGTCCTGTGGAGCGGCAGTCGGGAGTCATAGACTACTTAGCCACTGGGCCGGACGATATATCGGGGAGCAGTCTAGGTGAGAAGGATGCTGGATCAGAGTCAAAATTGTATATAGCGGGAGCGCAGTATGCATGGAGGCATGACGCGTGCGAAGGGCACTCATCGGGGTAAGTACTAATGGTAGACGCGTCAATACGCGTAGTTCCATAGCCACCGCGGCCGGTGTGTGATGCAGGACAGAGGGTGAGTTTGGGAGGGTGATGGTAGCGGTGCAAGGTGGTTGAGTGTCAGAGAGCGCGGCGGGGGATTGGACGGTGGTGAGGAGAGAATGGCGAAGATAGACGCTGCCGCTGCGCGCGAGTGGCGAGAGGGCGCGCGCCTGTCGCGTGCTTGTCTTGCACGCGATGTGGCTCTGGCCGAGTTCCCGTTCGGGCCATCGTCGCACCCATTTCTCTCCTCCTCCGCCAATCCATCTCCTTCCATTCGTCCCGACATCTCGCCCTCCTCCTCCCCACCTCTCTTAAATGCCCCCACATCCAAGCCCCAGCCCGACCATCCCTCACCGTACGTGGCTTCATGTGCGTCCTCGCACCCTACCCCGATCCCGCTCACCTCTACCGCGATCTCCCCCATGCAGCATCCCTCAGTCGCCCTTTCGACGCCGCAGAGCGGCCCCCCCGTTTGTTCCATAGCCTCCGCCAGGAGCGCAACTCCGTCCTCAGCCTCGCCGCCGACCCGAGTCATCTCTTCAGCGGCGGACCTAACGGCCATATCTCCGTTAGTCGCCCTCGTCGCCATCCTCCGCTCGCTACTGAAACTCCGTCACAGGTCTGGTGCAAAGACACCCTCAAGCTCAAAACCATTCTCCAGGGGCACACCGGCAGCATCCTCGCCCTCGAGTACGCTGCCGACAAAGAATGGCTCTTCAGCGCATCAGGTGCGTCCTCCACACGTCTTCATCACCTTTGTCGGTGTCCTCAGTACGTATATCCGCCTCCCAGGTGACAGCACGATCCGCGTACGTCTGCCTCACGTTTACGTCCCGTTCAGCTTCTCACCGCGCCCCGTGCCAGGTCTGGTCCACGCGCACGCTCTCGCCCATCTACCTCATCAACCCCCACGGCGAGACCGACGCCGGCGACCTCTTTTCCCTGATCTGGTGCCCGACCCTCCAGACCCTCTACTTCGGCTGCCAAGACACATCGCTCCAGTGGTTCACGTTCCCGTCCCCTGCACATTCCAACGCCGCCTTCATCACCGACGACCCGACCACGAGCGGTCGATCGACGCCCACGTCCGCCCGGCGCGCGCACAAGTTCTTCGACAGCTACCCCCGGTACCAGCGCCGCCCCGCGGATCTCTTTGCGCGCAACCCGACCTGCTCAACCGCGCGCGCCGACCAAAACGTGCACGCCCACGGCGTCTCGCTCCCGCCCACGCCGCCCTCCTCCTCGTCCTCGCTCCCCAGCACCTCCTCCAGCTCCCCGCTGCGCGAGTCCTCGCCGCACCGCCCGCTCGCCGTCCTGCAGGTCCCGCCATGCAACGTGATCTACACCGCGCACTACGGCTACATCTACTGCATGGCGCTCGTCCCGAGCGTGCGCGAAGGCTCCGACGACCCGCCCTTCGACCGCACGAGCGAGCGGCAAGACCTGCAGCTCGTCACCGGCAGCGGCGACGAGTCCGTCAAGGTCCGTCCCCTTCCTTCCTTCCGCCCGCTAACCCGCCCCCGCTGATTGGCCATGCGATCCATCTCCGGCGGCTCCGTCGTGATCTGCGCCCGCGTCTTCGCACAAACTCTAAACGCTATCTCCGGTACAGCTCTGGCAGCTCGCGCCCGCGAACCCGACGCCGATGCTGTTGCACACGTTCGAGTGCTGCACCGGCGCGGTGCTCGCCGTCGTCGTGCGCGGCGAGACCGTCTACGCCGCCTGCCAGGACGGCCACCTCAAAGTGTGGGACCTCGAGACGCGCACCCTCGTCCGCGTCCTCATCACCTCTGAGGTTAGGGTTCCCTCCTCCCCCGCCTTCTTTCCGCCCGCTGACTGCCCCCGGCTCCCCCTGGTGACCAATTGAACTGACGGCCGGATCTCCCCCGCGCACCGCAGAATGTCGACATCCTCTCGCTGAGCATGCTCAAGTCCGATCTCTATGTCTGCCTGGCGAATGGCGAAGTACAGGTATGTCACCGCCCTTTCCCCGGGCCGTCCATTGGTGTGCCAGTAGAGATGGTGATGCTCACGGAAGATGTCGTCAGCGGTGGTCATCGCAGTTCGAGCAGACCGCGGCGTGGCCGGCGCACGAGGGCATCGTGCTCACGTCGATCGTCACGCGGATCTCCGCGGCGCCCTCGCGCGCGGCCGCCGACGCGGAGGGGCTCGTCCTCGATACTGGGAACGAGCACCTCCAGACCAGCGACCACGGGAACGTGCAGTTTGCGCTCGTGACCGGGGCGAACGATGACCAGATGAAGGTGCGTTTCCGCGAGCAACCCTCCTTCTCCAACCGGTTGACGGACTTGCGCGCGCATAGATCTGGGAAATCGAGCCGCCGAAGCCACGGAAGAGCGCGCACCTCTCGTTGCTCACGGACCCAGACATGGAGTGGGGTGACTCCGGGAACGGTGCGTGTACCTTGCTTCCTCATCCCATCCCCATCCTCCCCCCTTGCTCTCATCTGACCGGTATGCTGACGGGACCCCGGCCGGCGCTCAGAGACGATGGTGTACGCGCTCTCAAAATTCGTGTCGATCCCGAGCGTGAGCAACGCGCCCGCGCACCGCGAGGACTGCCGCCAGGCCGCGATCTGGCTGCGCAAGTGCTTCACCCAGCTCGGCGCGGAGGCATGCTTAGTAAGTCCCCCCCCCAATCATCTTTGCGAGGCGCGGGCGGTAGCTGACCGGGCACAGCTGCCGACGGGCGAGAACACCAACCCGCTGGTCCTGGGGACGTTCCGCGGGAACCAGACGAAGCGCAGGCGGCCGCGGGTCCTCTTCTACGGGTGCGCCCTTCCCCTTACACCTACTTCTCCGCCCTGACCCTGACCCTGGCCCTTCTCCCCATGCAGGCACTACGACGTCATCGCGGCATCACCGCGTGGCTGGTACTCGGACCCGTTCACGCTCACAGGGAGGAACGGCTACCTCTACGGGCGCGGCGCGACGGACAACAAGGGCCCGGTGATGGCGGTCGCGTGCGCCGCGGCGGAGCTGCTCGGCCGCCGCGCGCTCGACCTCGACCTTGTCATGCTTATCGAGGGCGAGGAGGAGGCGGGGAGCGGCGGATTCGCGGAGGCGGTGAAGCGGAACAAGGTTCGTCGTGGCGGCCCTCTGTGAATGTCGTGTATGAGACTGAGGATGTTTGTCTGCGCTGTAGAATGCGATCGGCCCCATCGACGCTATCGTTGTGAGGTGTGTGGTGCTTCGTCGATGTGTAGGCGGACCGACTGACTGACTGGCATGGGGTGCTCGCAGCAACTCCACGTGGATCGCCGAAGACACGCCGTGCATCACGTATGGTCTGCGTGGTGTCGTGCATTGCAATGTCGAGGTGCGCTTCTTCCCCGTGGCGCGAGACTTCTCCTGTACTCACGCTCCCGGCCCGGCAGATCTCCAGCGAGGGCCCTGATCGGCACTCTGGTGTCGACGGCGGTGTCACCGTGGAGCCTATGCTTGATCTGTGAGCCGCGTTGTGGATGCACGTCCTCTGCAGCTGCTGACGGTGTCCCTTCCCAGGCTCAAGCTCCTGGGGACACTGACAGACGGCCAAAACCGAGTCTCCATCCCTGGCTTCTGTGCGTTCGCTTCGTTGCAGGAACATGTCTATCAATTGACCGTTTATCACAGACGATAGCGTGCGGCCGCTTTCGGACGAGGAGAAGGCGCTGTACGACGTTTTGTCGAACATCACGAAAACGCCGGCTACTTCCCTGGCGTCCCGCTGGCGTGAGCCCTCTCTGACCGTGCACAACGTCGAGGTGTCTGGGCCGCGAAGTACGTCCTTCATAGTCATTCCTATCCATACGCTCAATGTGTCCTTCTATCCCGCAGACTCTACCGTTATCCCCGCAACGGTCAAGGCGCACGTCTCCGTGCGCATCGTGCCCGACCAGGACCTCGAGACCATCGCCAGAGGGCTGCGCGAATACCTCGTCGCCACGTTTGGAAAACAGCAGTCGCCGAACAAACTCAAGGTCAGCATCGACCACACGGCGGACTGGTGGCTGGGCGACCTCGACGGCCCGTGGTTCCACGCGCTCGAGACTGCGGTCCAGGCGGAGTGGGGCGTGGAGCCGTTGCGCATCCGGGAAGGAGGGGTGGGTCGTCTTCCGTTCTGTGAGGTGAACGGCTGATTGACAGTGGATCGGTACAGTCCATCCCGTCTGTGCCTTACCTCGAGAAGGTGTTCCGGTGCCACGCGCTCCATCTTCCTCTCGGCCAGAGCTCGGTACGTGGTGCATACATTCGTAACGAAAGCATGGGCGCTGAGACTGCCTCAGGACGAGGCGCACCTGCCCAACGAGCGGATCTCGCTGTCGAACCTGCGGCGCGGCAAGCAGGTCGTCGAGCGCTTCCTCCTGAACGTCGGCAAGTCGGACTTGCCGCGCTCGCCCACGGACGCGGAGACCCCGGTCTTGCCGTTGTGACGTGCCCAGCATCTGCCCAGTTCACACAAAGTTATCGTACGCTAGCCATAATCGCTGCTACGTACCGCCCAACCGCATCATCGCATCTCAAGCTCCGCATCTAGTACTTTAATTGACACCCGTTGGGACATTGGTCGGAATACTGTTGTCCACGCCTGTGTAAATGTGCATTTGTACCATTCTCATTATTCTCATGTATGTATATTTGGTGGGATCCACTAATCAAGCATGCGCATGGTGCTAAAAATTAAGCAACCCAAATCCCTGTGTGCGTGAAGAGATAATACCATCCGGCGCTCAAGCGCTCAGGCCTCATCCTCAGCCTTGATCATGATGAGTTCGATGACGTCGTTATCGAAGCTGAATGAATATTTGAATGGCGAGAGGGACCTGGTAGACTCGACATGTCCATGATGCTGTGTGATAGAGGATGCGGGCTCGCCGAGATCGTAATCGAGGAGAAGCGGGGGTAAGAGTTTAATGGCATCGTCCTGCGGGATGTTTGGGGAGGGGGGGGGTTCGACAAGGTCGACATCGGGGCGGAGGGGAGATAACCATTCAATATCATCGTCCTGCGGGACGATTGGGGATGCTGCCAACTGAGGGCCAGCACGGCTCTCGGCGTGGCCCAAGTGCGCTGATCATGAGCCTCTTGACTACAATGGCATCTCGTGTGTTCGGTACAGCACTATCACAGCCTGAGCATGATAAATTTTGTAGTATATCAGTTGAATGACACAAGTAGCAGCAGAATGACTCCTTAATAGCGGCAGTGAACGAACAGAGCGAACAGGAACCGATGCTTTCAAGATTATGCACGACGAGGACTACATAACAAGCCGGCAATGGGGAGCGCATTCCAAATATATCTCATGTCGAGGCCTTCAGTCACCAAAGCCCTGCTCGTTGGCCTGTTCATAGAGGGTGCGGCGTGGGGTATTCAGCTCGTGACGTTTATCTTCTCTGTCTGGACGCTCACTAAGAGAGCTCGAGCCTCAAAGCGGCGGCTCGTAAATCCAATCTTCATCTATCCATTTTGTCTCTTCGCCATCGGAACGCTCGACGTCTCGTTCTTGCTCCGGCAAACCCTCCAGGTGTTCGACTACGAAGGGGAAGGTGCAAATACGATTTCCAATCAGCCATCCAATTACGTGTTAGTCTTACGCGTGGGTTCCCTGCGAGCACTCTCCGTTCACGAAGGCCATTGATGACACTTGCGAATAGTACGTATGGAATTTTCTCTCTGTCCTCATCGCGGATTCAGCCTTGGTATGTCAGCATGCAGATCAACTGGAGTCACGCAGAAAACTCACTGCATGATTGTAGATTCATCGCTGTTGGGTCATTTATTCTCGAAGATGGGGATATGTTGCACCCTCGATATTCCTTTGGCTTGGAGGCTGTGCACTTGCATGCACAGGAGCATACTACATCTCAACCGGACAGGCATACAGCGGCAATTTGTTCGCTACCACCTTCGTCGCGTGCGCTGGCGTTGTCAACGTCTATACGACAGGTAGGCAGGTCTTATCAATATAATCGAACCAATTACTCACGCTTCGCAGGACTCACTCTGTACCATATAGTGAGTGTACACCGCGCATACGCGCGATACTTTTCGCCTCCCGCAGGATCTGCAACTTCGAACGGCCGCGTGCGATGGGCTGAACTGGGTCGAATCCTGGTCGAATCCTCCCTCTTGTACACACTCGCCGGTCTCGTCGTCCTCGTCACTGCCCTCACCGGTAGCAACGCCTCGGCTGCCGCAACTGGTTTAGTACGTGACCTCCAGCATCGAAAACCTGCAGCTCACCAAGGCTCCACTCCCGTAGACAGTCCAGCTGGCTGGGATCCAGTTTGACCTCATTGTCGTCCGCATCGGTCTTGGAATCACCGTTGCAGATGTCGAAGCGCAAACGAGCAAGCGCGAGATGCAGTCTAACCACCGTACACGCTCCTATCTGCCTGCACGTCGCCGCTCCGACGTGGCCCAGACATCTGATATTGATGGTACCGAGGACATAACGGTCGAGCACATCTCTAGTCCCTGCCGTGGACGATGCTAGCGACGGCTTGATGCAGAGAAGCATGCCTGGCGGTACTCATCCTGATGGCCGAGAACTCCACTATCACGCCTGAGGTCGTACTACATGCCCGTTCAATAGTACTGATGAGTGAGGCAAAATCGAGGCGACTAGCAATGCCCTAGGGAGTCTCCATTACATGTGTCCTGTAGGATAGACACCGGAAATATTCGTTTCAATCTATCATCCGCGGACACTGGTGCCTTCTCAAAACCGGACGAGGATTACTAGATCTGACTGGGTGAGCAATGAATTGTTGCGAGCAGAGCATGACTACGCACATGTATATATGCCAAGGGCAACCACCACCGAGCACACCAGAGTCACAACAAGATATCACGAAGATATCAATATGCAAAAAATTCGCTTCGAAAGCACCTTTACGCAGACAAGCCGCGTCGCACGTCGTCCGTCAGCACACTCTCGAAGAGGGCAGGACCACGCTCTCTTCCCCCGCAACGGCACCAGCTCAGAATGAGACTCATCCGCACGCGCTCGCCCGGCTCTTGCTCCACAGTACTTCCCCTAGTGCCCGAGGGCTTCGGGTTTTCCACCACCGCACCTGCATCCCAACGCCGCCCCTACCCCCGAAGGGACCAGAGGATCGTGCACAACTGTGGGAGACTCGCGCCACCGAGACTTGGCTTGCCTTCCGAACACCCCAACGCATCCTCGCGGACAGACGTCCGCGCCTTGCCCCCGCTCACTGCCTCCGAGCAGGCCGACTGGACCACCCCGCCTTCCTGCGCGTGTACACCACCCCGCACTCGCACGCACCATGACTTACCGAGACGCACACCCTCGCCCATGGCCTACTCGTCACTCGTCTGCACCCCTGCGCCCAACGCAGGTGGCCTGCCGCCAGGGAACGAACCCACCAGCCGATTACACTGCCAGGCCCGAAGGCACTCTCCGCCGCCGGACGCGAGCACGAAACTCTGTTGCAGTGTCCCGAAGGAACCACAACCCGACGACGATGGGAGGAATCTGACGCTGATGAGCAGTCCTTCACGGAGATCTGCAGAGGGGAGAAAGCGCAGAGCGAGCGGTACCAGCCACAGGGTCGGCGGGCGATGCGTTCGGTGGCCACAATGGGGAGCTTTTCCGTTGCGCGGTGACATATGGAAGGCCGAGAATGGGACCAGCCGAACAAGTTCGAGGAGACAGGTCTTTGCGGGAGAGAAGGTGCGAAATTGTCAGGATGCCTTCCGGTCAAACCCAGAGGCCTCGGCTGGGTACAGGCACGAGCCTATCCGCCACAACACGATCAAGGACTTTGTCAGAACGTCGACAGCACAGTGAGAGCCGGGTTACTACCGCACAGAGGGTATCCGTCGCCCGCCTTCCTGTCGTGGAAGGTCAGGTAGTTGGGGGCAGCTGGTCAGACGCGAGAGGACCATACGCATAGCGGCGAACCACTACCGTCACCAGTCCCCCCTTCCATGCGGGCTTCCGGGCCCACGACCTCATATCCCGCTCGACCGATCCACACGCACCTGTACCCATACTCCTTCCCTTGCTTGCTTGCTGCGCCGACAACCCCGCGCCGTGCCTTCCTGTGCGTCCCGTTAGCGTCCAGACACCGACACGCCCGCTCCGTGCTCCAGCCAACCAGTGAGCCGCGGAGCCATGCAGTTTCGCTGCGCCAGCCGACGCTTCTAGGTTCCGGCCCCTGCTCGCTGCCTTGGGGAAAGCGGCGGACACAGGGGCAGCCTACGGCGAGCGGAAAGCCGCGTAAAGATCACCGGGGGCGGGCCATGCCCTACGACCTGGCCCTGGGAAGGTGAGCCCGGGGAGGCTCGGGTCGCTCGTTCTCTGTACGGAGAGCTCATGATGAGAATATGTGTCCACAAGGCCATGAACAATGGGAGCACGCCGTCTCGATACGCTGTGGCAAGTCTCGAGCAGCACAGAGCGGCACTGGGCAAAGGAGACCCCTCGTAGAGAGGTCTGTATGTGACCCATCCGCCCGACAACACTCCTGGTACACCACTTGTCAGGATGTTTGTAGCTCGTTCCCTCTCTTTTCATGCAACCCTGATGAAGACCGCGACGCTACTCTGGCGCCGTTCCCGCAGCCCGCCATCGTCGCAGACGAATCTCGCGCTTTCCGACGTTCGCCTTCCCTCGCCTCAAGCCTGGACGCGCACGCCGAGGCATGGCGTCCTGTATGTGTGGGCAGTAAGCAAGAGGCGAAGGTCCCGAGGCAATCGCTGGCGGAGATCTGTGCGTGTGTCTGGACGACGCGTCGACTGTGAATCGGGAGTGAGGCACTTTCCGGAGATGCGATGGAGGGTGCAAAGAGAGCTCACCACGAGCAGGATTTCTGAGCAAGTGGAAGGAGTACGCCGGGCCAGATAGCTGCAAGATCCAGACCACGCGAGCGCGCACCGTCAGGCAACAACCCATCCTCGTAATGTACCGTCGCTCGAGGTACACTGCCAATTGCGACGTCATATTCTCTGAGCGTAGATTAAATGAGAACGGAGCATCCCCATAAACACTTAGGGTTAGATGGCACTCCGGTTAGAGAGTGTACCAATGTGGCTGAAGGCAGCAAGTCGGTAGCTGGCGGAGCGTGCGCGCGATGTCGTGAACCGGGGGCCTGGAGCGATGATGGCCATCGGAAGGACACGGAGACAGTTGGCAGCGTAGAGCAAGCGTCGGGGAAGGGAACTGCTGGGTGGGCGGGACCGAGTGCGTCGAGGTGGAGGTTGGGGTCTGAGTTGCGTTCAGCGTCTGCCGTGGCTGAAATACCCTCCGCCACAATCAACAAGACCACGTGATGAAAGCGACGCACCCGCAGTCTGAGTGTGCACCCTGCGACGCAGCGACTGCCAGTGCCACTCGTCTCCAGTGATTCCTGAAGTCTGGAGGGTATGACGACGTGCGCGGGAACGGTTGTCATACACAACGTACAACTGGGGGAGTATAGGCTTACCTCGCGTTGCTTCGATGCTTTGCACTTATGCGAAACTACCTATTAGCCCACCGAAATGAAGACGATTCACCGGCGGTAGCTCGGAGGTGAGTATTCCCCGGCCCACTGCCAGTGATATGAGAGACTTTCTCTGGGCTATGGGTAGTCTGTGTGCTCAGTCCTTATAGGATATTTTCGGAGCCATTGAGCGCTCAGCATTCAGATGGAAGACCCGACCATCTGTAGTCTACAGTGGGGGGCCGGACTATATTTTCCTCGCACGCATTGGTACAGGTACGCTCAGGCTGTGCGCTCAGATGAGATGTATGCGCACTTATCAGGGATCAAAGATGCAAGAGTACAGTTGGTTGACAGTTAATCAGGTTATGTATCACGTCTGCCGCCTCCATATTAACCAGTGTGCAAGGCTGCGCGTCCGAGTCCCCCTGCAATCACCCCTGCCTCCACTTGCAGCACCTCTAAGTGTATGCTCATCGAGCTCCCCCATATGTACAACCATCAACAGACACGATGTCCGGTCATACTGCACTCCTCGATGGCATGTCTCTGGCTGGGACTATGTCTATTCTCCATGATGAGCGATGTTCATGCAGCTTCAAACAGGACCATCGACGATGTATACGGTGATTCTGCTACAGGAGATTTACCTATATACGGCCCCTCATTATGGAACATTGGACCTCCTTGCGCAACATGTAGTTTGGTCCTAGATACAGACAAGCTCTTCATGGGTACTTGGCATGACAATACTCTCAGAACAAATGCCCGGATTGACGACATGAACATAACACTGTCCTTTACTGGTATGTTATCTCATACCATATGGTGTTAAATTGATGTATTGAGTATTTCACGGAGAGTAGGCACTGCTATATGGGTGTACTGTGCTGTAGTCCAAGGAGGCAATGCATGGGACCCCGTCAACAAAACCAACATCGAATTCGACCTCGATGGCAACCTGGAGGGTTCTTATCTCAATGAACCAGCAATTTCAAACGGAGGACCAACCTTCGGCTACAATGTCACCGTATTCAGTATGACGGCCTTGATGAATACACAGCACACTCTGGTGATGACAATGCAGCCACAGTCATGGATGGCATTCGACTGGGCACAATACACGTACGTGTAATCATTACTCCGATTGTGTTCGTCTCCTTCCTCATTCCATGTCACACCAGGTTTGAAGATGTCCCTGCCACAACGTCCAGCGAAAGTGCTCAGAACACTAATACTGGCATGTTGAGTACGAGTACCACTGCTGGGGCCCTCATGCCTTCTACATCCGTGCAGATTGTGTACCAGCAATCATCTAGCCACACACCCACGGCAGCCATCGTGGGTGGGGTCGTTGGAGTCATCGTCCTTATCGTACTCCTGGCGGTCGCTGCGTTCGTGTACCATCGCCGGTGTAGGCACAGCCGTGTTGATCAAATTGTCAACATCCGTTGCGGTGGCACACAGCAGTCAGACATCGAGCCCATCACACATGTCAACCCTTTCTTAAATCCAGACATGAGCCAGGCCAACTTCGCTGCGGACACACGGTCCGGCACCCCACGAGACGCACTGGTTTCGCGGTTACCCTCGCCGCCCGATGCTTCCGCTCTCCCCACCACTCCCACATCGACCACCCATCCCGCGTCCGCACCGGATACCACTGTTCCGATGCAGATGCCCCAGCCGCGGTCGACGAAAACGTTCATGCGCCGCGAAGAGCTCTCGCGCCAGATGTGCGACATCGAGAATACCGTTGCAGACCTGAGGCGGCACCAGTCTTCCCAGTCCCGTCGGAGCGTGCTCCCGCCGAGTTCACCTACTGCCCCGCCGCTTCCCGGCATCCCACTCGGGGGTGAGGGCGGTGATGCGGCGCTGAGGCGGCAGATAGAGGCGCTGCAGCTAGAGGTGAAGAGGCTGAGGGTGGAACAGGAATCTTTGTTGAGGGAGCCTCCGCCCGCATATCAGCATGAAGAGGAGGAATGACGTAGTTGAGGTTGAGTCGAATTTATGGACATTCTTTGTGATGCTGTCGCTACATACTTGCCTTGATATTCAGACATACCCCTCCATACTGGTAGTAGATGCTGCCATGCGAGATCGCGTTCTTAACAATATCTAAGTGGTATCATCAATTGCTGAGTTGGGGGGAGCACCTGATTACAGTGTCATTCCTGAGTGGTGCCCACCAAAAATCTCCTGTACGTTCAATGTTCATTGTCCATACCGTCCTACCCCGGGCTGTGCTCCACCGGTGTAGGTCTGCCACATCTCACGATCCCGAGAACCTGCACGTCCAAGGGACCTCGTCCGTCCTCCCGCCTGGCACGTAGCGATCAAGAAGCCTGCCAGGGTGCCTTCAGATACCAGAACAACCTTATACGACCGCCCTCCCTCCACTCACCAAGGTCGTATTTAGGGTCTGCCTAGGGGAGATTACCAGAACAACGGTCTGTCCGAGTCGTCCTCCGAGAGGATGCGGCTACTCGGCAGGGAGATAGGATCGCGGGATGGATACTCAGAGTTGATGTAGTACTACACCTGGAGCATTCTTTGATTCTTTGAATCTGATGCTCGGAGTCGTCCAGTACACCGAGGAACTTGATTTCGTCACTCAAACGAATTTTCAGGATGGACATAGGCGCGCACGGCGGGGCGCCACAATCGCGTTTGTCACGTGATAATGATGAGGCTCGTGCGCGGAGTCCCCCGAGTCCCCCACGGGCCATGGCTCCGACTCGGAGGGGCACATCCCTGCAACGACTACTCCGATACTTTGCGTAGCTGGGCCATAGGGTGAGTACTCCCCACTGGCACTTGTACGACAGACTTTCTTGGGCTGTACAGGATCTGCCAGTGTATCTTCATATCGCTTCGATGTTCTTGCCAAGAGATGGTTGAAGTGACTCAAGGGCCCGGCGCAATACGTCGCATCGAGTGGTGATCTACCGGCAACGGGCAACACCAACTTGCATGTTGGTACATCGCTTTCGAAGGTATGACTAGCATCTCTAGAGAGTCCGCACCCCATTTGATGTTGCGTATGTACCTCGAATCATCAGAAGATCAGCATCGCATGCATACTCGGAGTGTGTGTTTCTTGGCCTTGAAACCAGTTGATTGTGATCAGCCAATCTTCCTGCCAGCACGCACTCAGTCTGTTGTTACATACCAAGCTCTCACCTCCACTGTCGAGGTTGATGACTATCAACATCATCTTCGGGAATTAACGGGTGCCCTCCCCCCGAAAGCATAGAGTTATCTAACTAACACAAATTGTACGACAGCAACACGCAGATGGCGCTCAACGTTGAGGATTCACTTGGCGCAGTATTCTTCGGAAACGTGCTGTGTTACTTGTACGTCGCACCTTCCCTCAATCTGCGGGTCGCATTTTGACTGTATATTCCAGGCTCTAGTACGGTATCACATGCGCGCAGACGTGTTGGATTACTTTTACCATTATCATAACGACCGATGCATCCTTAGAGTGTGGGTATGTGTCTTTCTTCTCACTTTCCTTCCATTTTAAATGACATCATACTGACTGATGAGTACTAGGTAGCGCTACTCTGGTGCGTGACTCGAACCCGAAGATGTTTTGCCAGACCTGATGTCGTTATGTAGTGTCGTCGACACAGCCAAACTCGTAACGGACATCCACGTAAGTCCTGCTCATCTGGACTGGGGTCACGAACAGCCATCAACTCGCAACTTGAATTCAAGCTATTGTGGTTCTACGTGATCATCCGCCACGACAGCCTCTTTGCGTTGCTTGAGTTTGACCGGCTAGGAGCATCTCGTCTGGCTCACCCCGTGCGTCAGTGTCCTTATACTAGATGCTCTCCGGTCATATCCTCCTGACGTATTGCAAAGGTGAACAGTCGTCTACATAGGGCTCTGCCCTCGCGGACGTTCAATAGAGATTTAAAAAAAGGGTGAACAGATCCTCACGATGCGTCGTGTCCATCAGTATTGGGCTCATGGGTCCCTCATGTTGTCCTCAGGCTAGATTGCTGCTCTCTGTGCAAGTGTAAGGACACATGTGTCCCAGCTCTCTCATCCGTCGCTCACGTTACTACAGGTACTTCTTCAACAGGATTGTCGAGTGTGAGTATCTTCTCCCAGGAACATTGGCGCGGGCTCAAACAGCATTTTCTGGAAGTACTGAAGACAACTCGTGCCAATTGTGTTTTCGCCAGTGTCGTGGTAATAGGCTCCCCATGTTGTATAGGTCGATAGTATATGCCAACTCACATTTCAAATCACTGAATTCTTCCCTTTCTGATCGAAGCAGGTACATATCTCGTTGCTCTCAACTAGTCTGCACACTCACCACATTCCAGGGGCTACTCTCTGTACGTAGCGTGACAATCTATCGTCTTGATGAGATCTCGAAGTGAGAGGGCAGGGTCGATTTATAATTGGTACGATTCGAGCTCCGGAGGTCGATTCCAAGGATGCTGACGAGCTGCACAATCAGCTTCAGCGACCCAAGCATTGGAGCTACGATATCGAAGCAAAACGTGAGTATCAATCTGACTTCTCTCCAGGTCAGTTATGACTCCAGTGAAGGATGCAGCTATCCTCTTTGTTACCTCGACTTTCGTGACAGACTTATGCATTACATGTGTCTTCTGCTACAGTCTGCGAGGAGGCACTGTCGAGTTCGAGAAGTGAGTCCGAAACATGCATCAACTCAGTGTGCGGACTACCACCAAATCGTCAGGACGAGGTACATGTTATCAGATTTCACTCACCCAGACCAATCTTCTGCTAGGCTGAACGTCAGGCGTCATCTTGGAAAACCGAGAAATGATGAACCAAATCTTCAACCACTACCGTTCCGGAGTCCGCAAGGCGTCTTGTCATAGAGGTGCAAGTGTGTGGTATGCAACTAGCGAGTTATATCAGCACCGAACGTACATTCGCTACTGCTAGGTGGCCATGGATCTTGTAGCTAATCTTCGTTCCCTGAAGAGCACCTGAGCATCACGTCCGGAGTAGCAAGCATATGCGAGCTATTCATTCTCTGGATTCTTACCACTCTCACTGATTTTACTTGAACACGGCACCATGCGGGAATAGCGTCTTGTCGCTGTCACCGCCAAGTTCTACTCCGAGCTCGCGCGTGCGCCAATGAGAGGAAGGGTACCATGTACCATACGTCACCTAAGTACTCTTGGAAAGCCATACATACCGAGCACTGGCAGCCGTCAGGTCCGCACCTCGACGATGACCTCTGAATGCATCACACTGTATTATGTCGATGGATCGGTTTTGAAGACTAGGGGCAGACGTCGAACACAGCGACGACGCAGCAACGAGCCTCTGAGCCGATCGTGTACTACAACATGGTAGGTGTACAGGGCTACTCGTTCTCGCAGCTGAAATTGTCACTTACCCAGCAATGGGCGTCGGCAATGGTGGATACTATAGATGGGGTACTAGTATTGGTCCGCGGTCCGTTAATGATGGTATGCGATTGGTACTGTGGTGCGAAGGGGCGGGAGGGGTAGTCCGACGAAGCGAGGGCTCAGTAGGCAAATAAGTATAGGTGGGGGTAGCTACATTGGGGGAGGCGTCCGCCTAAGCACCGAGGGGCGCAAGCCGACCGCCCGCGGTGCAGCACTAAGGGTGGGTCCTGGTATGTTCGATACATTTTCCTAAGTATCTTGCACGACCTCGAGCAGGCCCCATCCCACGAAGACCCCATGCCTGCCGAAGGGCTTGGTGACCCGGTGGGGGTGTCTAACGACCCCCACCGCTCACTGCATCTCCCACTCAGCGGGCGTCGGCCACCTGCGCTCCTGCCATCCGCCGAAGAGCGGCGCGACGCTTTCCTCTTCGCCCTTCTCCAGATCGTCATTGATGCAGATGAGCGCGACGTCCCCCATCGCATCCAGGTCGTTCAGCATCATCTCCGCCTGCTCCTTCCGGATGAGCATCTCGAACTTCGCCGGGGTGTCGCCGACAACGTAGCGGTACCGCTGCAGCACGCGCTCGACCCACGCGCGGACGTTCCGCTCGCCCGCCGCGCCCATGACGCCACGGAGCGAGAAGTCGCCGTCTTCGTAGCGGGACACGAGCGGCAGGTGAGGGATAGTGTCCTGCGCGTCGACGGTCCCAGGTTGCTTGGCGGAGAGGTCCGCGACCCGACGCTCTTGAGGCGGCAGGAAAGCTGACACGCCGAGAGGCCCACTTGCTCGTGAAAGAGCCGAGATCACTGGAGAACGTGGTAAGAGGGTGCATGCCATTGTGACGAGCAGTAGGCACATACCACAATCACCGCACTGGGGCTTCTCGAACGCGATGTGCTTGAAGACGTCGGAAGCACGCGAGTAGCCCTCGAAGCACTCATGATAGCTGATCGTGCAGCTGGGAAGATCGTCCGATGAGATGTCGGGGGTGAGTCGATGGAAGGAATCCCTGCCCTCGCCCAGCCAGGCATACGCATACCCGTCCAGGGATGCTTGAGTGCATTCGTCAGTCAGATTCTCTCGTCGCCACAACTCAAGACACTCACAGAACACATACGACGTCGCGCCCAAACCACCCTCCAAACCACTGTCCTTCAGTGTGTTCTCCACCCTCTCCTTCTCCAGCGTATACCGATGCCCGGCCTTCACAAGCACTTCGCCCATTGAACTCGAGCCAGCCGCGCTCACCTCCATCCACGCACGCCGAGCCTCATCCGCGCCCCAGCGATCGTCCACGCCTCCGACCTTGCCCACGGCCCAGCTCCAGAGGAGTGCCTCCCGCGCACGCTCGATGATGAAGTGTGCATGGAGGAGGAGCGTGTTGATGTCGGGAGGGGTGCCCGGCCCGGCCGTCTCGCGAAAGAGGTGGCTCGCGGAGCGCTCGAACGCTGCGGGCCAGATGGTCTCGAGCTCCGCAAGGATGGGTGCGGACACGATCTTTGCCTCGTGCATGACGTACGGGCGGTGGCGTGCGCCGAAGCGTTGGCCTGTGCATGGTGAGGGGGAGTACAGGATTCAAGGAGAACGACGTACTGAGCATCAGGTTCGACTCGGTCATCCCCCGCCACTCGCCTTTGGTTTCCGCAGTCGGGCCATCCGGAGGAACCATCAGGCTGGGAACAAGGTGAAGAACAATGCCGTACGCTGTTCCTACAGCGTGAGAAGTTGCGTCATAAGACTGATAGAAATGCACTCACCGGGCGTGTAAAACGTCGCGGGTTGCAGGGACACGCCAAAGAACAAATCGTCGTTCTGCATCGGAGCCGAGTAATTAGCAACCGAGGGATGCCGATGAATTCATTCCGGCTCACCATGTAGACGCTGCGTCATTGCGCAGTCGATTCTTAGTCGTAGCGTCATTGAAAGCAAACGATGGGAACTCACAAATGATCAGAGATGCCCTTGATGTGTCCCAGTTGGGACTCAATGGCCAGGCTGATGAAACGCGACCGTCAGCACAGGCTGGCCACATCCAATGCTGCTGCGTCCGCAGCACCCTGTTGCTTACCTGTTGAAGTTTGTGCCGTAGTAGGGGCGGAATATCTCTGCGTGGTGGATGATGTCGAGCGAGACGTCGCCGTCTGACCAGCCTGATCGTGTCTGCTTCGCGAGGTCGAGCCATTGTGGGAGCTGTGACAGCCGCCAGGAAGCGGATAGAGTGATGTTGGGTGGTGGAACGGGGAAGTCGGACGTAAGGAGGAGGATGCGGCTGACGTGCTGGCGGAATGCAGCTAGGACGGACCGGAAGGAATGCCGAAGCTCGTCGTGGTCACTGCACACCGACTGTGAGCTCCAAGCCCATTCGAGGCGTGCGTAGAACACGCACCGGAACATACGGTCTGGCGTGCCCGTGGAAGACGGCCGCCAAGGATCCGTGGAACTGTAGCCATGCATGGCGGCTTTCTTGGCTGATTGTTCGAGGACGTCGGAGCCGTTCACCCATGTCCAGACAAAGTCGAACTTGGGCGTGCCAGGCGCAAAGCAGGGAGCACCGTGGGTGAAGTGTGCATCGATGCACTCCGCGGGCAGCGGGTCCGAGTGCGGACGTAGGGCCGGCGGCAGGGGAGCGTCCTCCGGAAAGACCTGAAAGATAGGATAGGTAACGCCCTGTGAGTAAATTGCAGACGGAACAACAGTGGGAGAAGGGGGTTGTGGGGATAACGTAGAAGAAGAAAGGGGAAGGGAACGAGTTTGATTCTGACTATCTACCTGGAAGGGCATGTACGATGTGTGCAGGGACACCAGGGTGTCGTAGTCGAGATCATAATCGTCCCAGTCGCTGACGTAGAAGCGGACTACAAGGAAGAGAAGGGCGACGGCGGGAGCAAACAAGATGAAGAAGGTCCCTCGACGACGAAGGAGAGAGCTGGAGTATTCGGTGAAGCTCTTAGTCGGGGTGGCTGCCCAGGGCGTAAGGGGGAGATAGATAGCGGAATCGGGGCGACGAGGGATGCTGAGACTGGGGAGGGAGAGCCTCATCGTGGCAGCATGCGTGAAGGAGGGAGGAAAGAATGGGAGCGGAGAGAGTACTCATGCAACTTGTAAGGTAGGACAAGACGCTGGGCAGAGAAGGGGAAGTTGCCGCCGCAGCACTTGGCGGGCGGGGCGTTCGAAACGACGATTTGCGGAGACGAACAGTGGGCGACAATCACCGAACAAGGGGGATATGTATGGGCAAGCGATGGTGCGAGGACACAGGACACAGCGCGGCTGGATGTGCGGGAGTGGAGGGCGTCGAGTGCAGAGGAGGTCGTGTGCAGCGACGAGCTCGCGCATGCCGCCTGCAGCCAAGTCGACGAGCCACTCGGCTGCCAGTGCCAGCCACATCTCAATGGCAGCGGCATCTCGGCCCAGCTCCATATCGAGATCTAGTTGCGATTGTCTCGGGCTTGGCACGTCGGCCGGAACCGCCTTGCTGATGACTAAGCTGTGTGTTTGACGGGATGCCAGATGGTGATATCATCCACGATGTATTACGCCACGTGGCTTATGATGATTACTGTAAGTATCTACCGGAACGTCCGTGTCTGGTTTCCGCTCTTCGGCTGGGAGCGAGCGGGCGGGGGAGCGGGGAAGTCGCCGTACTGGTACCCAGCAACTGCGGCACACGACCATCTCAGCACGCCAGCGAACACCCACGGCGGGCACACACGCACCTTGTTTCTTCTTCCGCCTCTTGGCAGCACTCGCGTCCTCCATCTCCGCTTCTGGCTCCTCGTCCAAGATGTTCGACACCGCGCCATAGTCGAACGCTTCCACCGGCTCAGAGCCGCTTTCGTGCTTTGCACCCTTCGGGGCTCGCTTCCGCTTCTTCGGTCGACGCTGACCAACGACGACAATCGAGTCGTCCTCAACGGGCTCGGCGCGCGCTCTTTGCGCAGCCGGCACGAAAGGTATCTCTGCAGCGCCCGCAACTGCCGGACTCGCGTCCGCAGCCTCTTCGTCTGCATCTACCTCTTGCTTGGCACCATCTGGACTCTGCGTCCCACTTCCACTGGCAGCAACACTCGGCAGGCGGGGCACGGACGGTGCTATCACGAAGGTGCCATGAATGCGCGCCACCACCTCGCTGAACCGTATCTTGCTGCTGTCCAGCGCCTCCGACGACCGCTGTCAGAATGGACATTACCTCTCATCAGCCCATCGTCGCACTCGAGAATCAGAGGGAACATGCCTTGCCCACGCGAGATGCACCACCGAACAGTGCGCTGCTCGGCGCTGCAAACACCGCCGCGCCCTTCACCTCCACCTTCGCCACAACAGGGTTACCTAAGAGCGCGCTCTCCGCAGCACCCGCCCTGGGCGCCCGAGATGCTGTAGATCTGTCAGTCGGGATGCCCTCACTTCTAGGCACGATCAGGTACGCACTGTGGGCCCATAGGTCCGTCGATGAGGCTTCCGCGCGCCCCGAACTCGGCGCAGAAGCCTCGGCAACATCCATCTCGACCTCATCCTGCGCAGCAGCCTCAGCCACAGGCGCGTCGGCCAGCGCGAGGGCGGCCTCGGGCGCCGCCTGCGCCTTCGCAGCGTTTTGTACGTTCTTGATTGCACCTCGAATCGCGTCCAAAAGCTCCTTCGAGCGCCGCCGAACCACTGGCGGCACGGGGTGGAAGAGCGACAGCAGCGCANTGCGAGTTGATACTTTTTGTCTGCGGTGAAGTCGCAGTACATCTCTAGCAGAGTAGCTAGGCCGTGTCGAGGGAAGTCTGGATACGCGCATAAGACTCGTGTCGTGAACGGGGTGAGCAAGACACGTACCGAGGACCCTCGATGCATGATAAGTGTCGAATAGATTCACGACATAGAGATTGAAGTCTTGCTGGAGCCATACTATGTCGCTCTCAGCACCATGTAGCACCTAGATTTGAGATTATCGGAGCGTGCTTGCGGGACCTCTGCGATGCACACACCTTCACAATTGTGGGATCAGTGAAGACCTCATTCAGCGCCTCCAACTCCTCTCTCAGGGCCAATGTATCCACGACCCAGTCTTCCCCTCTCGTGCTGATCTGCATGAGACACACAAAACCTGCGAATGTGCGATAGCTATGGTGTTCAAGGTCGATCGCGATCTCCCGAGCACTGCGCAGCTTCTCCAGCATGTTGTCGAAAGCGGCTGGTGTGGAGACCCAGGTGAACGGTGTTGCATCGAAAGATCGCGGGGCGACCGGCGGGGCTGTGGCAAACATGTGCGAAGGGTAGGATGTATGGCGTATCTCATAGCGATACGGGTGGTTACTATATGCTCTCAGAAAGAAGAACATCAAGGGGAATGAGCAAACGCACGCGCTAGGCCCCGAGAGCTCCTCCGAGTCCTCATCCGTGTAATTGTATCCCAGAGGAACCTGAGCATTATACTTGTGCTTCAGCGTCGGTTGCCATATTGACATGTTCCCGTTGTCCGGCCTTCGTTTGAAGTTAAGCTGAGGCTTCGCGAGCGTTGAGGCATGCTGCAGGGCGGGGTCGAGCCGTCCAGGCGGAGCGTTCGGTTTCTTAGGTTTCTGTGTCGCCGGTTGGGCAGGATTTACTGCGATGGCGGGCGGCTTCGAGCGTCCTAGGAACTCATCCAAGCAGATATCCTACAAACCGACAGAAAAGCGTTAGATGCACGCCCACGGGAGCCAGTCTGACATGAGAAGGACGCATTTCTCACTGCACGCTCGAGCAGCTGGTCCATCGGGTCCACGACCATCGCATGGAAGCTGTCGACCACATCATCCTCGTTTTCCAGCCGCGCCTTCCCCTTGCGCTTCGAGTCCGTCGTCGAGACGAGGCCAAGCAGGCGGTTCGCGATCGAGAGAACACGCGCGGAGGCAGCGTCGAGGTCTTTGGCGAAGGCACGGTCGACGGAGCGGTGGAAAGGGATGTCGGTGGGGAGTTGCGCGGAGTGCTTCGTTGCTTTGAGCGCGGCAGCCTGCAGTGCGGCGTTGTAGTCGTTGAAGGAGGCGGGCGTGAGCGACGCGGAGCCTGCGGTAGACGTCGAGGGCCCCGACATGTGGAGATCGTTGTACCCACTGAAAGACAAGAAGTAGGCCAAGAACGGAGAGGGTGCTCAATGCCGCCCTACGCAGCTTGCAGGACGAAGAGCACGGCGAGCTGCCTGGCAGAAAGCGGTAAGAATTTACAAAAAGATTCGTGCTCGTGAGTTTGCCCCCGCAAATTCGGCCAAAATGGGCGATCGAGATCCGAACAGACCCGGACCTCGATCGTCGACGTCCTCCGCCACCGCAGTTACACACGCACTCGACAACATAATAGTTCTCTCATGCCCTCGGACGTCAGGCGGAACACGCTCGTACACCTACCGGAGATGCCAGCTCCGCGTACTACCCACTGGGACGAGGACGACGAGGGTGACGGTCCTCCTCGCATTCGGAAGCGATGGTACCACTATGTCCCGCTGCTCTGTAAGTTCTCCGTCTCGTCCTACTGTAGCTCCCTATTTATGCGCTGCCGACTAGTGGCGGTGGTCATGATGCTATTACCACATCCTTCACTCCTCATTGTCCTCGTCAACTACCACCTCCGTATACTCAACTCTCCGGCGCGATTTATGACACACCTAATAGTCACGTATACCCTTACGTTCCTGGCGTTCTCCTCCCTCATCCTCATTCTCGCACGCGACCCTGGGCCGGTGACCTCCCCAAAGGCGGCGGAAGCGGCGGAGGACGCCGACGAGCGAGAAGATATGAGCTTCATGCAAGCGCTGCTCGCCACAGAGGGCGATGAGCCTCACCACAAGCGGCCGGGCAAGTGGTGCCAGAAGTGCTCCGCACCCAAGCCCGAACGGACACATCACTGCAGCACCTGCGGGAGGTGTGTGCTCAAAATGGGTGAGTCATCGGTTCCGTCCCTTGAGCTGTCATTACTGACTGCAAAGGAAAGACCACCACTGCTTCTGGCTGGGAGACAGATGCATTGTGAGTGCGTGCAATTATGACATCTCCTGCCGACTTGCTCAGGCTCTGGATACGACAAGGGCCACCGTACATACCCCGCGTTCATTCACCTACTCACTTGTGTTGTACTGCTCTCGATATACATCGCCGTCTTGTGTATACAAGCGGTGTACTTCGCGTTCACCAACCCACTCTCTATAGTAAGTACCAGTCAGGCGCTCATCCGCTTCGGACAGCAGCTCAGTGTCCATCGCCATGCAGGACGAGAGCACACCACTGCACGACATTTACCTCGCATTCTACGGGATCGTCATGGGGCTCGTATTCGGGTCCTTCTGGACGTACCACCTCTACCTCGCGACGTGCGTGCTACTCCAGATTGCGTGCTCATTCCTCATCGCTAACCGCCCACGCGCCCCTCTCCCCTGCCCTATATACCCACATACCCAGGACGAACCAGACGACGCTCGAGAACGTCTCCCCTTTCCTCCTCCTCCGCCACCTCCCGCCGCTGCCGCGCCCGCCACCGGGTCCGGGCGCCCAGCGCCTGTCCGACCCGCCGCTCGCGCACCAGCTCTCGCATGCGCAGCGCCGCCTCGTGCACGACGCACACTTCAATGTCAGATTTTACGACGTCGGCTGGCGCCGCAATTGGGCCCAGGTCATGGGGTGGGATCGGCCGTGGGGATGGGTGTACCGGCTACTCGTCGGCGGGGGGTGGTGAGTACTCGCACTTCACGCGATGAGGCGGCTAGCTGATTTTCTGTACGGCGGTAGCGAGGGCGATGGGCGGACCTTCCCCAGGAACCCCCGGGCAGACGACATGCTGGCGCGGCTGGCTCATGACTTGGTATCTGTAGACAAAGACTAATCTTTATCCCCGGGATGTTCTCTGCACTGACCAATGCATGTCCCCATGTGGGTGGTTCTTGGTCAGTTGGCCAGTTGCCGATTCCACTCCTTTCTCGCCCGGCTACCACTCCGAAACCGCTAGGTAAGCGCTCTGGGCGAGCTGCTGGCTTGGGCCGCCCTCTCGCCCCCAGCGCCGATATGTCGTTCGGCTGAGTTCACGGCACCATGTCACTGAGGCTCTCAGGTGCGTCCTCCATTCCTCTGCCGCTCCCCACGAGCGACTGCGTCGTCGGAGCCCTGTAGACTTTGTAATTGCAGGCCGGCGAGTGTATCCAAGCCAGTCCGCTGACCTCGCGCAGTCGCCTTCCATCGCTCCCCCAACCAGATGATCCACCACCCTCAACGTGGGCTGGTACGCACTTCGGCGTTTGCTTTGTTCCATCGTGGAGGATTACGAGCGCCACGTAGGGACCATCGACTGCCCATGACTATGCGAAGAGGAAGCATGGCGTTCGCGGAGCCACAGGCGGACATCAAGCGCCTTCTGATGAGGCTAGACGACCCAGAAGGCGCTGCGCGACGTCCAGGAAACGTAGTTGTGCCGTCAGACGGAAGGAGATGTTGCCCGGACCAACTACATTGGCAGCGTAGTTTGCACGACGTGGGAAGCGTGGGTAGAGCGAGTCGAGTCATCTACATCTTGATCGGTCAGTTCGCTAGACTCGCCGATTCTTTATCATCCGGCCCGTTCAGTACACGGTCCTTTACAGGTATAGCCTACACCTACCACTTTGTTTCACGGCAAGGCATCCGGAAAGAGGCTTCAAGGTTTCGCTTACACTGACCATGCTTAGCCCGCTGTATCGGACTGCTTCGGGAGCGCCGACACACGGGTGCATTTGTGAAGAAGGTTGGTCTAGGCGTCGGAGTGCATTGTTACGGAAGCTCAAATGTCTCTTCGCTCAACACGTTCGCTGGAAGAACACATGTGCGGTGGGTTACCTCGTGCGAAGGCGACCGTGGCCGCGGCGTTGGGCCCCTCACACGCGGAGCTCACCCTGGAGTGCTCGCTGCGTGTGATCCATCTGTGCTTGGTATGCAGCGCGCAGGCGGGTGACCGAAGAGAGAGGAGGAACAGGCTGCCTCGGCTGGTGGATGCTGGAGCGCGGCGGTCAGGCGTACGCACTTGATGTCATCCAGCTGCTTATGTAAACAACAGGTAGCAGCGCACCCGGCGTCACAGTCACCAATGCCAGCCTCTCAACCCGCCCGCTGGACCAATATATATATGCCGCCCCCCCTCCGTATCAATGCATTTTCCGCGCCTTCATCATCACCGCCTTGTCCCTTCTCTTGATTCCACACTACTATGGCGTCTGCGCCTGCAAATGTCGACATAATCAATGTGCGCGCGGATACGAGCATCTCCGACGGCGAGGACCCAATCCGCGACCAGATCGTCGCGGGGTTGTCCAAGCCTCAGGGGGAGAAGTCGCTACCAACGATGCTGCTATACGATGAGCACGGCCTGAGGTTGTACGACGACATTACTACGAAGGTCCCAGAATACTATCTCTTCCCTGCCGAAGAAGAGATCTTGAAGAACCACGCCGACCAAATCGTGCGTCTCATGCACGCTGCCGATGATGGAAAAGTGAAAGCCGACGAGGTGGTTGTCGAGTTGGGTGCTGGGTGAGTAGCACTTCCTGTGTTATTTTCCCGCAGGCAACTACTCGGTCAGTTCTCCCGCCGACCTTGTTGATCCATCGTGGACCAAGTTTTGTGCGCAGATCGTCGATCTCGTAATCTTGTTATCTGGATCCGTCGTTGCCCCATGAACGTCGTTCGGTGGTTATCTTGTTTCCACCGGTTCACATCGGGTTCACATGCCCTCTATCTGTAGCCTAGCCCCGACTTCGCAAGAGTAGAAGCTCACCTCTATCTATACATATGTAGGGCTCTGCGCAAGACCTCACACGTGTTATCGGCCCTCGCTGGTTTGGTCCCATCCACAATGTCTACGCCCATCACCTACTACGCCCTCGATCTGCAAGAGCGTGAGCTCGCACGCACTTTGAAAGAGCTAGACGCGTCCGATATCGGGGCGCAGATCCACGGCAAAATATATACCAGGGGCTTGTGTGCTACATACGACGATGGTCTCAAGTTCATCCGCGAGGGCGGCTTGGAGGGTCGCGTCGATGCTGGTCGTGCTTCCACACGCCTGGCGGAGCAGTACAAGCTGGACAAGCCTACCAGGGATGCTTCACCCAGCTCCAACTCCGATACCTCATCTGGTAGGGCAAGCGACGACACCATGGAGACCCCACCGTCGACGCCCGGCGCTCACTCGCCGCTGCATCTCTTGTTCTTGGGATCGTCGCTGGGCAATTTCCCTCGCGGCGATGACGCTGCGTTCCTGCAGTCGCTTCCGCTTCGTCCCGGATCTGGAGACACCCTACTGCTTGGACTGGACCATGATAATGACCCGAAAGATATCGAGACTGCCTACGACGACCCACAGGGCGTCACTGAGGCCTTCATTATGAATGGTTTGAAAGGCGCCAGCCAGGCATTAGGCGACGAGAATCTGTTCATCGCAAACAAGTGGGCCTATGTTGGCCGTTACAACACGGAGCAGCGTAAGTATGTTTCGACTGTGTCGGTTGCAGTCTTCCTCAATGCAATTATCCAGGCCGTCATGAGGCGTTCTACAAGTCGTTGGGAGATCAAACTATTGTAGACCCTGTAAGCAAGATGGTATACCCATTCAAGGCGAACGAGCTCCTTCGTATCGAGGTTTCGCACAAGGTTCGTATATGCTCGCACCCTTGTGTCCTCACAATGGCTCACGGTCACTGTAGTATTCCGATCGCGATGCTTATCGTCTCTTTCTTGAGTCGAATTTGCGTCCTATTCACCGCTGGACGGACAGCTCCTCTCGCTACTCCTTGTGGCTACTCGAGCGCCCGCCCTTCCTCTTCGCTCCCCTCTCGTCGCTCTCTGCGTCAGGCTCGGAGAAGCGTTCGCCATTCAGCATACCGACTTTGGACGAATGGCAGACTATGTGGAACGCGTGGGATTTCATTACCCAGCGTATGATCCCGCCGTCGATGCTCTTCCAAAAGCCAATAGATCTGCGCCACATCTGCCTGTTTTACATGGGACATATACCCACCTTCCTGTCCATCCATCTGTCCAGGCTCCTCGGAGAGCCCGATACCGAGCCGGCGTACTTCAAGGTAAGCGACCGTGAGACATGTGATGTTCTCCTTCGTGACTGACGATACCTCGCTGCAGTACATATTTGAGGTAAGATGAGGCAGAGGGATATCTCCTGATCATGTTTTCACAGTGCGGTATTCTAACTCGTCGTTCTAGCGAGGGATTGATCCAAACGTCGACGATCCTACCCAGTGTCATGTACGTTGTCCATGTTACGTAATACGTCACTTTGCTCATTCTTCGTAGTCTCATTCCGAAGTGCCAACGCGCGATGAGGATTGGCCTTCTGTCGCCGATATCCTAGGGTTCCAGAGCAAGGTGCGGCAGAGGATCTTCAAGCTCTACGATGACATGAAGTCCGGCTCGGTCGTCCTCACGAGGAAGATCGCCCGCGTCCTCTTCATGACCCTCGAGCATGAGGCGTTCCACGCCGAGGTAAAGTCATTCTGTCCGAGGCTATCCGAGGTCAAGTAACTCATGTCGTCGTATCCATCCACATAGACCCTTCTCTACATGTTGTTGCAGCGCGCCGGCACCGGCACGATCCCACCGAGTGGATTTAGCCCCCCTGCCTGGTCCATCCTTGCCGAGTCATGGGATCGCGCTCCCCAGCCCAAGACCCGCACCATCGCACTAGGGCCTTCGACTGTGATGCTGGGGCATGACGATGACGAGGCGGATGACGCATCGACTGACGTCGCGACACACGAATTTGGCTGGGACAACGAGCACCCGCGGAGGCAGGTCGAGGTCGGCGAGTTTAAAATTGAATGGCGCCCCGTCACCAACGGCGAGTTCTACGCGTGGTACGTTGATAAGGGAAAAGACGTCGTGCAACTCCCAGCGAGTTGGGTCGAGACCGATGGCGAGATGCAAGTGAGGCCATCTCACTACATCTCTATACCCCTCGTACGAACTCACGACACACAGGTCCGTACGTTATATGGCCCCGTCCCGATCAAAATAGCCTGGCATTGGCCCATCGCCACCTCGTACGACAACTTATCGACGTACGCGAGTGTGAAGGGTGGACGTATTCCCACCGAGCCGGAGCTGCGCTTGTTCCTCGATATGTTCGAGTGCGGCTATGAGGGTGGTGCAAACATCGGGTTTAGGAACTGGCATCCCATCCCGTAAGTGGATTCTCGCACAAGGCTACCCCATGTGCTGATCCTAGTATTCCCAGCTCAACGACGGGAGGGGAGGCGGACGGTAGAAGAGGGCACAACGGTGGTGTATTTGAGTGGACGTCAACTGTTCTCGAGAAGCATGAGAGCTTCATCCAATCTCGCCTCTACCCTGGGTACGTTGCTCTGAGTCATTTCTTCTTCGTGGCACTCATTCTGACTTATCATCATTGGTGCAGGTACTCTGTTGACTTCTTCGATGGATGCCATCAAGTCGTGGTAAGAGTACCGACTCCTGACTGTCGTACTGCCACTAACATCGATATAAACAGATCGGAGGGTCCTATGCGACGGCTCCTCGTCTCGCCGAACGTCGGTCTCTGCGAAACTATTATCAGCATAATTACCCGTACGCCTGGGTTGGCGCACGCATCGCATATGATATCTGATGAGAGTAGATGCTTTGTGTCGCCTTTTAAGCTTGTACTGTCCTCATGTATCTTCAATGTACAAAATCAGTATGTGTGTCATATTCAATCGTTGCACTCGTGTAATGTGTGTATCTACATCCGATGAAGCAAACGAAGCCGGTGGATAACTGTGCAATGGGAATATGTACGTTTCTTTGTTGTCGATGTAGTATCGCAGTGGTTCCGTGTCGTTTCATTTTGAGAAAGGCATAGGGCGTCGATGGTACTTCAAGTTTACGAGGGTTGTGGTAGTTCAAGGGCGTCGCCAACTTGGGCGTCGAGCTGTCCTACGTGATTCCTGACGTTTAACCTAGAGATTCGGACAGGTTAAGTTGTGGCTGCTGTGTATCAACCGGAAGTGGGACGTGCTCACACTGCTAAGACCGAGTTCACGTATACTAGTCGATATTGTCAGCGAGTACATACTATCAGAGGTGGCCACACGCACGTGTTCCCATAGACGCACGAATGATTTCGACGAAGATTGTACCGTTCCGAGCATCCAAGCAGTACTATGTGTGGTGTAAATTGGAATGAGAAGGATTCTCGAGTATAGATACGGACCAACGCAACAACTATCACTTCCGCTAGGCTATCAGAACATGTAGCCGTCCGAGTCAGTGAACTTGGCCCGCACCTCAAAGGAAGTTCTGCAACATACCATAGCACGATTCCACGTGTGATAAAATAATTAAACAACCGAGACAACATGTTTTGCGTTCTAAGAGTCAGTCCCTATCAGCACTTGACACAGACTTCTCGAACAAACGCAACGCCCAGCGCACCTTCGGTAGCTACTTTTGCTCCTTCGCAGATTGTAACAGAACGCAGCAGTTATGTATACGTCCAAGACGAGGGTCATGATGACACCGGGAATCATAAAATCCTATCATGTGTAGATCAGCATCCCCGCTAGGAGCAGTGACGGGCGATAGTACGTACGAATTCACCGTGACCTGCAATACTACTTGCAATCGTCTGCGCCTTGCCACTGGATAGATTTTGATTGTGGATCATATGGTGAGCGGAGCGACAGTAACTGATTCCCGTGGATACCTACAAAACGTACAAAGCCCCTGTGTTGTGAGTCAGCTCGTGAGCGTTGCTAGTACTCCATTTCAAATATGCTATACGCACATACACAAGGTCCTGAATGCGGCAACATCATAGTCAACACCACTTCTACAACGAAATTCACCGCGAGCGGAAGGCGCGCACCTGCGCAAAAAAAGTAGAGTATCACCTAAGTTTGTCGTGAGGTTCAGACAGTTCGGTTGAATAAGTAATATCATTACCGCTAAGCCAGCGAAAATCAATTTTGTGCGTCGCGACCTGAATACTGCGGTGTAGCAGTTGGGAGGGTTGTATCGCCGACCGACTGACCATTGTGACCAAGTACTCACGCTCGTAATTTTTGCGCAAGAAGTACCTGGGCATCAATGTCCCGCATAGTCAGATTAGTACTACGTCACTGTGATTTATACGCAGACAGGCAGCTCACCATTGCACTGCGAGTAAGATGATTTCCTACAAGCAATAATTCATCTTGGTGGAATCAAAAATACGTTCGTCCCTGCTCACCTCCAAAATTTGCTCAATCTGAGTCGCAATCCACGATCAAACTTTGTGACTCTCAAAAAAACCTTCCACTGACTCCACTCACCTTAACAACACTAATAGACGGTTGTCAGTAGAACATCTCTTGGCATAAGTATGGCTCACGGATCAAGGCGAATGAGTGCGAGAAAATTGTCATGACGTGTGTCAAGGTAGTACCATAACTCCTGGGAGTTGATGAAAGTGTCTCTTTGAGCAATGACTATTGGGTAGTCGTATGGCGGACACACTCACGTGTGCTTCTACGATGAACTTGGCTGTGTCAATGATACTATGCAGATACTTAGTACTGAGATCGAGTGATATTCTTAAATGCGAACCATAGGAATGACACCTAATGAACCTCACATTGTTAACCTCAAGGTTATTACTGGGGGTGGTTCGAGATATACTCACCAGGATCTTCTCCACGTATGGGTCATGGTGGTAGTGGTAGAAGTAGTATATCGTCTGGGCGCAGGTGATCCCATAGAATCTACGTGGTACAAGTTGAAACCAAAGTCACCCCGGGCCAATAAACGCCAATGGAGGACTCACACGTAAGAGAGTAAGATGCCAACAAATACCACTCCAACGGTATTGTCGAGGGTGAGGTCATGGGACATGCTGAGAGAATGTATATGCCGGCTGAGGTCAGGGTCTCAGAGCTGATGAGCCAGTGTGCCTTCTTATTCTTGACACGGGCGCTATCTGAGATCAACTGTCAGTCCGATGTGGGACACCATTCGTTTGTTTACACAGGCGACACACCAACCACTGTGTTGCTATCATGATACACCCTGGAGTCGCAGCGCTGCTGCTATTAGATCCGTTGTTTCAGATCCACAGAAGAGTTCAGAGAGTTGCGAACCTATGCATGTCGGTGCCAATGGCGCTTTCTGCGACACGGAAGTCTCGTACTATGAGCAAGGGTCCTCAAGATCTGTTGACTGCTTACTGTCATGTTATTGTTTACCCGGCTGATGAACACGGAGACCACACAGAATGATCGTCGAGGGCGATTGTTGGCACGACTCTTGAGTCGGTAGCTCTGATATCTGAGTATCGGAACAGCCTGAGGCGGAGAGCGCTAGCCAACGGACTACTACAGTAGTAGTCTCCCGACGGCACTGACGAGTAATCACGTACGCGAGAAGACGTCCGGCCGGCGTAAAGAAACCATTCTCAACAGCCTTCCGGGTGGTTCTCGTGTGACAGAACGCAGTCCACTGCGCAGCCCTTGGCAGATATGAAAGGGCGGTGTACTTATCTGCCAAAAATTCACTACTGTTGCTGAATCATCACATAGAACTTGAATATAACGTTACCTTCTTCGCTTCGGAGATGGGGCCTCTGACAGCCTGAGGCACGGGTAATCCGGGCTTTGAATTGGTTTCACCAGTGACAGATGAGGCATTCAGGCCTACAGGGCCCACTGGCATCATTCGAAGCGACTCACAGCCATTTTGAAAAGCAAAAACGACCTGCGATCCGAAGGATCATGTATCATCTATCCAACATCGCGATATTAGCTGTCCATAGCAGTGCTAACGCGAACGTCCCTCAGTCAGGCAAAGTCCTAGGTGACTTGAGCCAAATGCAGGAGGGACATACCAGCCAGGCTCATGATGCTATCCGTCATAGGCGTGGTAGTACTGCCAGCGAATACTGAGGGTTAGGTTTAAGTCGAAAGGGTTACAGTAGGTGAGACCTGAGTTCGATGACGAAGCGACTCGCTCAGGCAATGGCCTACCAGTAGGACGGCCAGACAGGGCCAGACTATAACGGACGGTATCGCGCAAAATTAAGTACTCACTACGTAAGGTCAGTAGTAGTCGAGGTAATTCAACCAGTGGCACTCACTACTCACTACACCTCGAGTCGAACGACACTGTATGGATTCCGCGTGAGCCAGCCCCGTGACGCGCGTGGACCTGCTACCTGAGGCTCGCTGCTGCCAGGTGGTGGCCAGGAAAAATGCGAACTAACCACAGGCTGGCCCCAGGTCTACTTGGAGACAGGTACCGTACCACCTGGCAGCGACGTAGCCCTCAGCACCACGTAATATATGCCTCGTACAGCGTCGTTGTAACTTATGTATAGCGCTCGGGTTCGATCTTATCCTCTCCAGCTCGCATTAGGTCTTAAAGCATAATATAACAAATATATTACATTTTGGTTCTGTAACTAATTTGCACGACTCCACTGATGACGCCGCAGTGACGACATACGGGGATCGAATCTTTTTATATATAACTACTCGTACTAAGACTGTGCTACTACGTGGATGAACCGCGCAATGAATGAATGCGCGACATCTGAGTCAGAGACGGTACAGGATCATTTTGAGTGCAGAACCATGGTCGAACACCTGCGACACAGAGTCCGGTGAGCCACCGGTAGTCCATAGCCCAGATTACAAGGTCGCTGTTTCGTAAAAAGAAACAGCGAGCGACTTGTAATCGGGGCAAGGTGGTGGTAGCACGAGGGTGTGCTTTGGTAGGACAAGGCCTCGGGCCGCCGGTTTTGTTCAAGTCTGGCTTGTTTGCGTACGTTGGGTACTATACAGTGGGCCGGACTCTTCCGTAAGGCGTCAGCGAGAGCTGGTGGACAGGTGGCAATGAGCGTGTCAAGCAGATATGAGGGAGTGGAAGGCAGATGGGAGTCTATGGACGGCCTACCGCATGGTGCCGGAGAAGAACCGTCGCACGTGCAGAAATGGCGTGCGGCGGCAGTGCGTGGATGTGGCAGCGTTGAGGTGATGCCCCATCTCCCACCCACCCAACCCATTTGTTACCACCATCCCGGCGGTGAGTCAAGGCAGTAAGCCCCTGCGTTGCAGCGTGCACGCGAGGAGGTGACGGGCACGTCGTCGACTTGAGCGGCGAGCCAGGTGCGAGACAGTCCCCTGCCGGTACTCTCACTGCTTAAGGCTTAGATGGTAGGTGCCTAAACGGCACCAGAGGAGCGGACGGTCGGGGTAGCGGTTAAGCCCCCTGACGAGGACTTTCGCAGGTCCGAAACCGCTGCCCCTCGTCCCTCTAGCATCCCTCTCGGCTGGATGTAACGCGAGTCTGATCCTCGGAGAGGACTGTCCGACATCGCATGAAGGGTGTGGTCAGCCTGGCTACAGTTGTCCATAGACGTTTGTCTAGGGGCCCTCGTACCTCGGGCCCTTGAGACAGTGAACAGGCGGTGCCTCCGTATGCGCGCAACGTCGCTGACAGCCTGTCACCTGACCGCGACGTCCGGCGGCAGGACTCCCACGCACCGATCATGCCACGCGCCTGTTAGGTTCCAACCATTTCGAGGTGTACAATAGCCGAGGAATTCGCGCTCGTCATTGGGCGACTCACCGACGCTTCTGCCCTCGACGAGTGCACGGCTCGCGCTGCTCGCCAACGCTCCCAGCGGACTCGGTGCGGTGTTCGCTGTTGCCAACGGCGGGCACACGCCGCGTGGCGCGTTCAATCGGTTCCGGGTGGCGTCTGAGATCTGAGATCTAAGCTCCACGGTCTCAGCCATTCCGAGTCTCGAAGGCATGCTGGTTTTCATCAGTAGAACTCAATATATTACTAGTATTCCTATTTAATGAGGTCGTCATTGGTAAATACAGCAAACATGGGAGTGGTGGCGAGGATCGCGTGGCACAGAGGTGCCGACAAGCTGCCCAATGAGGAGCGCAGAACCTCGGTTATTGTACTGAGTAGTGAGTAGAAACATGTTATTTGCATTGACTACTGCGTACTGAACTTGGATAGCGTGTACTTAATTTTGCGCGAGACGGTCACTTATACCAGACACAGGCGAGCTTTTTGGTATTATCTAAGCCTGGTAGTACGAGAGATCACCGGTCCCGGGCCGCCTATGCGGAGGCCAAGAAACACCGGAGACATGGGCGGAAGTGGCCCGGGGTTCGCGTCAGATTTATCACAAATTGTGCCCCGAATTGTGCAAATGCGACGTTCGACACAAAACTCGAACCACGCTTTATTTGCAGACTTTCAGGCAACATTTGGGTCGGGTTTAAGGCGGACGTGCACCCAGTGCCGGTGTCTCCGGTGAAATTTGGCATATCGAAGGTACCGACCAAGTTAAGTGCCGATGCATCCGAATGGTACGATTTCTCTATATGACAGTCATTGACCCGTCTTATCCTCGTGCGCCAAAGTGCTCGTCGCACTCATTCCAAACGACCTTGCCTCCGAGTCGGTCATGTTCTACATTGTTGCTGGTGTTGTATTTGGCTTGGTTATACGATGGCTGGCGGAACCGGTATGCACCTTGTGCTGTCGGTCAGGGTGTGGCTAAACCCACGTTGCTGCTACACGTGTAACAGTTGCGACATATTCCGACCATAGGGACTTCGTTGCCGATGTTCTCGTACCTGGGGACTCTGCGCTTTCTGTTCCGTGCAAAGGACATGTTCCAAGAGGGGTATAGCAAGGTGAGCCACACGCTATTCAACTCCATGTGAAACTGTGACCTCGGAGAATGTGGTACTAATTCATGCATTCACTCGCAGTATCCAGTATTCAAGATTGCAATGCTCGATCGCTGGCTCGTCGTTGTTAGTGGTGTGAAGATGAACGAAGAGCTACTGAAGTTCTGCGACGACCAAGTGTCCTTCGATGAGGCCGCGCAGGAGATGGTACAGCCGAAGTATACCATCGCCCACGAGGCGTACGAACACCCAATCCATATCATGGGAATCAAGGAATGGCTTCCTCGTAATCTCAGTAGATTGTTTCCTTCTATTCTCGATGAAGTAGAGCGCGCACTGGATGAACTCATCACTGCATCAGACACTGGTATGCTTATCTCGGGTTCCTTCTATCACTAGACTTACAATAGGAGTGTAGAATGGCTCTCCCTCGCGGCATACCCTGTTGTCACGCAAATCATAGCTCGCGCAAGCAACCGTGTTTTTGTCGGCACACCTCTCTGTAAGTTCGTAGCCATAGTCGTAGTGAACAGCACTTGATCCAGCGAAGGCCGAAATGCGGACTATTTGGGCATCATGCACGCTCACACCAAGAACGTTAACAAGGCCGTCGCCATCATTACATTCTGTCCCAGGGTATTGAGACCGTACGTTGTGATGTTAAGCTTACATCACTATGTTGACTGATCCTCAAACATCCAGCTTCATAGCTAGTCTACTTCCTTGGCAAAAAAGTGCAACAAATCAGCTCCGCCCCTTCTTGAAACCCATCTTAGACAGAAGAACCAAGTGTATTGATGATACATCTGCAGATAAACCAGTACGTCGTTATGAATTTTCTCCCCGCTGTTGCCTAAACAAGTCACTGATATCAATTAGAACGATTTTCTCATGTGGGCAATGGAAGAGGCACAGCGCATTGGCCATCCGAAGAAGGAAGAGCTCCTTATACAAGCCGTCCTCGCCGCAAACTTCGCTGCGATCCACACTTCCAGTGCGGTGCGTATTGCTCCCCCCGGGCTGTACAGCCACCACTAACATCATTATATCGTCAGACGTTTACGCACGCCTTGTACCACTTGGCCGAGAACCCCCAGTTCATCCAGCCTCTGCGCGATGAGGTTGAGCGTATTACAAGAGAGAGCGGCTGGACGAAGGCATCCTTGGGCCGAATGCGGATGATCGATAGCTTCCTGAAAGAGTCACAGAGGATGAATGGTGTCAGCTGCTGTGAGTCGTCCTCGGTTTTGAGCTCTCATGAGCTCCCTCCTGCTGAACTCGCTTTGTGCAGTATCTATTCTTCGTTACACTCTACAAGATGTGACATTCTCTAACGGCATATCGATACCGGCCGGCACGATCGTTACAGGCGCAATGACGTCTACGCACGGCGACGAGACACTCTTCCCGGATGCTGCGGTGTTCGACCCGGGGCGTTTTGCGAAAATGGACGGGGAAGGCGAGGGAAGCCGGCGACATTACGTGAGCACGTCACCTAGTGACATCGGGTTTGGGCATGGGAAGCACGCATGGTGCGTTGTCCTGATTTCGGTGGTATGGGCATGATATACCTGGTACTAAGTAATTTCGTCTGCCATAGCCCCGGACGCTTCTTCGCCGCAAACGAGCTGAAGATCATGCTGGCATGTGTGGTCATGAAGTATGATGTGAAATTCGGTGAGAACGGCAAGAAGCCAGAGAACGAATGGCTCGCATATGCATGCTACCCCGGACGTGATGCTCAGGTGCTCTTCAGGAAACGAAAATTGGCTTGAGGTTGATCGGCAACTAGAGTCGCCTTGATGTATGTTCGCTGTGGGCATCATGGACATGTCTGGTGCTTATCGAGACCGGATCCCGTGCAAAAGCTGTGATTCTCTTTCCGTTCCCTTCCATCATTGACATGATAGCCAATTGGTGACTCAGGAGTTCTACGTTCGGTTACTTCGGTACCAACACAATTCCATAGGTATATACCCCGCGCTTGTATATCTACGATAAACCGCCTTACGAACTCCGGGACAGTGGTAGAGGATTTGCCAAGTCATTAGTTACATATCGGTTTTACACGATGGTGCCTGATTCAGCCTAGCAGACGGTTGGTCTTGTGGCATCCAAAAAACATCCGAATCATCACCTCTTGCACGTGACAAACGCGATTGTGGCGCCAGGCCGTGAGCACTGCGCGCCTAGTACTTATGTCCGTCCTACGTTCGCTTGAGTGACGCCTCAGTGTACTGGACAACTCAGAGCATCGGATGTAAAATATACCCCAGGTTTACCATATCAACTCTGGGTATGCATGCTGTGATCTATCTCCCTGCCGAGTGAAGCCACATCCCCTCGGGGACGATGGCAGACCGTTGTTCGTGGGACTTGAAGACACCCTGCCAGGCTTCTTGATCGCTACGTGCCCAGCGGGAGGACGGAAGAGTTCCCTCGGGCGTGCAAGCTCTCAGGGGATGTGGCAGACTTACGGTAGAGCTCAGGCTCGGGGTAGGACGGTATGGACAATGAACGCAAAGGAGATTGTTTGTGGGTACTAGTAGTACCACTCAGGAAGGACGCTATAATCAGGCGCTCCCCCAACTCAGCTGTTGATAATACCACTGAACTAATGGCCTGATAAAAGCGCGATCTCGCATGGCAGCATCTACCAGTATGGAAGAGTATGTCTGAATACCAAGCCGAGTATGTAGCGACAGCATCACAAAGAATGTCCATAAATTCGACTCAACCTCAACTACGTCATTCCTCCTCTTCATGCTGATATGCGGGCGGAGGCTCCCTCAACAAGGATTCCTGCTCCACCCTCAGCCTCTCCACCTCTAGCTGCAGCGCCTCTATCTGCCGCCTCAGCGCCGCATCACCGTCCTCACCCCGGAGTGGGATGCCGGGAAGCGGCCGGGCAGTAGGTGAACCCGGCGAGAGCATGGTCCGACGGGACTGGGAAGACTGGCGCCGCCGCAGGTCTGCAACGGTATTCTCGATGTCGCGCATCTGGCGCGAGAGCTCTTCGCGGCGTATGACCGTTTTTGTCAACCGCGGCTGGGACATCTGGGCTGGACGGGTAGCACGCGAGGCGGACGAGGGACGGCTGGTTGATACGGGGAAGGTGGGGCGAACGGGGGAGTTGTGCGGCGAGGGCGACACCAGCGCGTCTCGCGATGCACCCGGTATGTCCGCAGGGAAGGCCCACAGGTTTGTCGAGGACGTGGGCGGGTCATCATCTGGCGCGTTCGTGGCGTGGAAGGATGGCCTCGCGGCGCTCGCTGAGTTCAAGGGCGTAAGCAGGGACATTCTTGATGTGTCCCGCATGCCTGCAGTGACGGCGCGGACGTTGGCCTGGCTCATGCCCGAATCCACAAAAGGGTTGACCTGTGCGGCGGGCTCGATGTCCGACCGCTGTGTGCCGCCACGACGTGTATGGACAATCTGATCGCCGCGCCTACGTTGATGGTACAACAAAGCGGCGACCACGAGGAGTACAATAAGGACGATGCCTCCGACGACCCCGCCCGCGATGGCTCCCGCGGGTGTGGTGTGAGATGATCGTTGGGACCCAGCGTGCACGGACGTGCTAGGCACGAGAGCTCCGGTACTCGTGCTCAGCGCGCCGGTGTTGGTAGTTTGGTCACCTCCGCTGGATGTAGTGGTTTGGGCACTTGCGCTGGACGTTGTGGCAGGGACATCTTCAAACCTGATGCCACACGCAATGAGGACGAATACGAACATGATGGAAGCAGCGTGTCAACGTACGTGTACTGTGCCCAGTCGAACGCCATGTAAGACGCGTTTGTTTGTCGCTGAGGGGTCATGACCAGCGTGTGTTGCACATTCTCCAGAGCCGTATTGCTGTAGAGTGTGACATTGTACTCATAGTCCTCCGTTAGCAACGGAACGTGCGTAAACGTTCCCGCCATCTTGCCGTCCAACTCGAAGCTAATGTTGATCAAGGTTGTAGCAGACTGGACGTAATTGGGCACGATGCCATATACCCAGACGGCGGTACCTAGAACATTGAGAAAAGCGCACCCGTGAGGTTCAGGGTACAGTGAGTCTAGTGTATACGTACCGGTGAAAGTAAGCATTATATCCCTTGCCGCAGGGTCATCCGGAGACGCGGTCACATCATGCCATGATCTGTCGAATGTATCGCTGACGACTGGCTGTACGTAGCATATTGAACAATCCGGGCCATAATTCCAGCCGTCCGAGTACGTCGGCTTTGCACCAGTCACCGAGTCGCCGTAGTTGTCGTCGATCGTCCTGTTCGTTGCCGTTCCGGTACCGGTCGCCTGGGACATGATTGAAGGGTGTGGACAAGAAAGTGATCAGAGTCGAAGGAGTATTCCAAGAGAACTACGTTATACAGGAGCGAAAGGGATACTGCCAGCCGCAGTCACATACGGGGGATGAGCGAGACGAGGAAGACGAGCGGGAAACAGAAAGCAAGTGATTTACATAACAGCGCTCGCGCGCATATTGTGAACAACCGCCAGGCGGCGTTTTCAGATTAGTATAGCGATGATCTGTGGTGGCAGCACGGCCATCAGAGAGCGCGTCAACCAACTGTCAAGCTAGTCACTGTCCTTCCTCCAGTAAGTATGGCGAAGGCACTTGCCAGTTGTCTCCATTTACAACTATATTCCCAGCAATGCGGTAGAGTGTGTAGCTGAAGGTGGCACTAGAGGGTCAGCTCGGCTACCAGACCATTGCACATGTTAGAGGATCCGGACCGGTTCCGCAACGTAAATCCTTCTCACTCGGTTCTCACGCTACCACTTGAGAAGGTCTCATAAGCGGGCCTAGTTGGACGCAGAGGCCAGGCTGGCGGGCGGAGATGGTTCCGAATTACAGGTACTTACGTGTTTCATACTAGTATCTAGGAGGCGACATTGAAGCAGGCGACGGCGCAATCCGCCTTCCGATGCTGGGCTCCGATGTGTTGCGGCAGATGATGCTACGGGCTCGTCCTTTCAGTCTGGTATCAGCTCAAGGGATACTTAGACGAGGTGCGTAAAGCGGTACGCACACGCGGCTTCGGCTCCTCATAGGCTCGTGGAGGTGGCTTCGTGCTGCGCGTTCAGCGCTGTCAGCGCTCAGCCCTCGCCAGAGTGCCCGCTTGCAAGTGCAGTGCCCCAATCGTTTCCTGAAGGACGTATTCTGCAGCCGGCCCAGCCAAAGGTATAGGCGCGGAAGTCTCGACTTAAAGACAACTGACTCGGTCGCACCTCGTGTGTAGTCTCGCCCGGCGTTGTGATGCCGGAGAAGAACACGTCGTCAGCCTATCGGATAAGACACTGTTTCTCTGTACTGATGAGTCTGTCTGCAATGCCACTGAGGATCATGCGGAAGGTCGGGCCTCAGGGATTCGTTCGCCGGGGAGCACTCACCGCGAATCGTCTTCACGTGGAGTTTCCATGCACTTGATCAGCGATAGATGGCTCGCATAAGCGTCAGCCATCTAAGCTCACAGTAGGTTGTGAGATGCGCCCAGCAGACTCCGCGCATGCGCATACGGCGGTCCTCCAGACAGTCGTCGATCAACGTTGCAGTCAGGGTGCACAAGCGCTCATAGCCACATGGGCCTTCACCGGTTCACCACGTGGTCTTGTTGATTGTGGTGTGGATCCTCTGGGCGCACGCCACCGCCTTGTGCTTGTCCAAACATGAACTCCGGGACAAAGCTATAATTTCCCCGCCATTCCCTTCCATGGCCATCTAGCAATAGCGAATTTACGTTCAGTACTGATGCATTTCCATAATTACATACCCCACACTTGCCTCTCTATGACGAGACGCCTGACGGACCCCGGAACGGTATTGGTAGAAGATTTGGTTCATCATTTTTCGAGGTTTTGAGATGACGCCTGACATTCAGCCTAGCAGGAAAATCGGTCTGGGTGAGTGGAAACCAGAAAGCCGCAACATGACCATACACAGCAAGGAGGGAATTCGCGTACACTAGGGGTGCAATTAGTCAGTCAGAAGCTTGACGTAACACAGAGCGCATGTATACATACGCGTCCCTATGGGCATATGCATAATCTCAGAATATATTGTTCCGTTTCGTATATCGTAACAGTACTGAAGAAGGTTTCAACCACCATGGATCCATTTATCAATAAATTAACGTACCACGCTCAATAGCAGCAGCATTGCCAGACTGGCAGAGTTGTATAATCATCAGTGTCTAACGGTGGCAACGGACACAGTTCCCACATACCAAAGCACGACCCCACGGTTGATGAGATAGCTGAGCAACTGTGATAATATGTGCCTCGTCCTGGCAACCTGTTGGTAGTCCGCACACTCGGATGATGCGTATTTCGGACTTACCTCTCGAACCCGACAGTGTTTCCTCGCAGACCGTAGCAGAATGCACATGTGATGCATAAGTCTGTCACGAAAGTCGGAATACAGAAGAGGATAGCTGCGTCCTTCACTGGTGTCATAATTGACCTCGAGAGAAGTGAGATTGATACTCACGGTTTGCTTCGATATAGTAACTCCAATACTTGGGTCGCTGAAGCTGATTGTGCAGCTCGTCAGCATCCTTGGAATCGACCTCCGGAGCTCGAATCCTACCAATTATAAATCGACCCTACCCTCTCACTTTGAGATCTCATCAAAACGACAGATTGTTGGCCTACGTACAGAGAGTAGCCCCTGGAACTTGGTGAGTGTGCAGACTGGTTGAGAACAACGAGATATGTACCTGCTTCGATCAGAAAGGGAAGAATCTAGTGATTTGAAATGTGAGTTGGCATATACTATAGACCTATATCACATGGAGAGACTATTACCACGACACTGGCGAAAACACAATTGGCACGAGTTGTCTTCAGTACTTCCAAAAATCATGTTGTTTGAGCCCGCGCCAATATTCCTGGGAGAAGACACTCACGCTCGACAATCCTGTTGAAGAAGTATCTGTAGTAACGTGAGCGACGGATGAGAGAGCTGGGACGCATGCGTCCTTACACTTGCACAGAGAGCAGCAATATAGCCTGAGGACAACATGAGGGACCCATGAGCCCGATACTGATGGACACGCACCGTGAGGATCTGTTCGCCCTTGCAATACGTTAGCAGGGTATGAATCGGAGAGCATGAATCCGCTCACTATAAGGGCACTGACGCGCGGGGTGAGCACATATGATGATGTGAAGAGCCAGACGAGACGATACTCACCGGTCAATTTCAAGCAACGCAAAGACGTTCTCGTGGCGGATGATCACGTAGAACCACAATTGCTTGGGTTTCGTGTTAATGGTGGTTTGTGACTCCATCACAGATGAACAGGACTTACGTGGATGTCCGTTGCGAGTTTGGCGGTATCGACGACACTACATGACGAGATCAGGAATGGCAAAACATCTTCGGATTCGAGTCACGCACCAAAGTAGCGCTACCTAGTACTCATCAGTCAGTATGATATACTGAAAGACACATGGGAAAGGGACCAGAAAAAACATACCCATGCTCTGAGAAGGTTTCGATCGTCATGATAATGGTAGAAATAATACAACGTCTGCGCGCATGTAATGCCATACAACCTGGAATACACAATTCAATCATTGCACTACGACTGGCAATGCGAGGGAAGGCACCACTTACAAGTAGCACAGCAAGTTCCCGAAGAACAGTGCGCCGAGGGAATCCTGAACGTCGAGCGCCATCTGCGTGTTGTTGTCGTTAAAAACGCGTTGGTTAGATGATTCTCCTTGCTCTCGCTGCTCGCTTTATACATTGCAGGCCGTGGGAGCGTTCTCGAGGATGATGTTCGTAGTCATCGACCTGTGGTATGGTATGAAAGGTGACAGCCAGGCATGTAACGACAGCCTGAGAGCACGCCAGCACTGGCAAATCAGCTGGAACAATAACAGTTAGGTTCAAGGCCATCGCTCATCTATACCGCGGAGGAACACATACTGCCGTGAGTGCGATGTTGTTAATCTTACGGTTCGAAATACATATGCGACACCATGACACTCATTTTGCGTGTCACTCATCTCTACATGGGCCGCGAACTCTCTGGCGGTGCCTGACACATGCCGCCTCAAAAGCGATGCACCAATCTTGGGGCTGTTAGTTGCTGGCAGATTATCACTCAATGCGACGTGTTGGCAGGTGTTGGCTCTTCCATCTGACCACCCAAAAGTATCTTCAAGATCACGAGTTGCCGAAGCGGACTAAAACTAACAGATCCCGCACAGCCCAAGAAAGTCTGTCATATGAATGGGTCGGGAAGTACTCACCTCCGAGCTACCCAGGATGTCGAATTGTCTTCATGTAGTAGAATCTCGATAGGTGGAATCAGCGATAGACGACATTGATTGATCAAGCAGCCAAATTATCAGAGGCTGTTGCGAGATATGTCCAGGAGACTTCGCGCACAGGCTCTAGAGTCTAAAGTTCACTGGAGTTAGTACTCAGCAGTCGCTGGCCACTGGACAGGGTTAACAAGCGCCCGTGGCTACGGATCGGCTTGATCTGAATAATCACGTGGTCTTGTTGATTGTGGCGGAGGGTATTTCAGCCACAGCAGACGCTGAACGCAACTCAGACCCCAACCTCCACCTCGACGCACTCGGTCCCGCCCACCCAGCAGTCCCCTTCCCCGACGCTGCTCTACGCTGCCAACTGTCTCCGTGTCCTTCCGATGGCCATCATCGCTCCAGGCCCCCGGTTCACGACATCGCGCGCACGCTCCGCCAGCTACCGACTTGCTGCCTTCAGCCACATTGGTACACTCTCTAACCGGAGTGCCATCTAACCCTAAGTGTTTATGGGGATGCTCCGTTCTCATTTAATCTACGCTCAGAGAATATGACGTCGCAATTGGCAGTGTACCTCGAGCGACGGTACATTACGAGGATGGGTTGTTGCCTGACGGTGCGCGCTCGCGTGGTCTGGATCTTGCAGCTATCTGGCCCGGCGTACTCCTTCCACTTGCTCAGAAATCCTGCTCGTGGTGAGCTCTCTTTGCACCCTCCATCGCATCTCCGGAAAGTGCCTCACTCCCGATTCACAGTCGACGCGTCGTCCAGACACACGCACAGATCTCCGCCAGCGATTGCCTCGGGACCTTCGCCTCTTGCTTACTGCCCACACATACAGGACGCCATGCCTCGGCGTGCGCGTCCAGGCTTGAGGCGAGGGAAGGCGAACGTCGGAAAGCGCGAGATTCGTCTGCGACGATGGCGGGCTGCGGGAACGGCGCCAGAGTAGCGTCGCGGTCTTCATCAGGGTTGCATGAAAAGAGAGGGAACGAGCTACAAACATCCTGACAAGTGGTGTACCAGGAGTGTTGTCGGGCGGATGGGTCACATACAGACCTCTCTACGAGGGGTCTCCTTTGCCCAGTGCCGCTCTGTGCTGCTCGAGACTTGCCACAGCGTATCGAGACGGCGTGCTCCCATTGTTCATGGCCTTGTGGACACATATTCTCATCATGAGCTCTCCGTACAGAGAACGAGCGACCCGAGCCTCCCCGGGCTCACCTTCCCAGGGCCAGGTCGTAGGGCATGGCCCGCCCCCGGTGATCTTTACGCGGCTTTCCGCTCGCCGTAGGCTGCCCCTGTGTCCGCCGCTTTCCCCAAGGCAGCGAGCAGGGGCCGGAACCTAGAAGCGTCGGCTGGCGCAGCGAAACTGCATGGCTCCGCGGCTCACTGGTTGGCTGGAGCACGGAGCGGGCGTGTCGGTGTCTGGACGCTAACGGGACGCACAGGAAGGCACGGCGCGGGGTTGTCGGCGCAGCAAGCAAGCAAGGGAAGGAGTATGGGTACAGGTGCGTGTGGATCGGTCGAGCGGGATATGAGGTCGTGGGCCCGGAAGCCCGCATGGAAGGGGGGACTGGTGACGGTAGTGGTTCGCCGCTATGCGTATGGTCCTCTCGCGTCTGACCAGCTGCCCCCAACTACCTGGCCTTCCACGACAGGAAGGCGGGCGACGGATACCCTCTGTGCGGTAGTAACCCGGCTCTCACTGTGCTGTCGACGTTCTGACAAAGTCCTTGATCGTGTTGTGGCGGATAGGCTCGTGCCTGTACCCAGCCGAGGCCTCTGGGTTTGACCGGAAGGCATCCTGACAATTTCGCACCTTCTCTCCCGCAAAGACCTGTCTCCTCGAACTTGTTCGGCTGGTCCCATTCTCGGCCTTCCATATGTCACCGCGCAACGGAAAAGCTCCCCATTGTGGCCACCGAACGCATCGCCCGCCGACCCTGTGGCTGGTACCGCTCGCTCTGCGCTTTCTCCCCTCTGCAGATCTCCGTGAAGGACTGCTCATCAGCGTCAGATTCCTCCCATCGTCGTCGGGTTGTGGTTCCTTCGGGACACTGCAACAGAGTTTCGTGCTCGCGTCCGGCGGCGGAGAGTGCCTTCGGGCCTGGCAGTGTAATCGGCTGGTGGGTTCGTTCCCTGGCGGCAGGCCACCTGCGTTGGGCGCAGGGGTGCAGACGAGTGACGAGTAGGCCATGGGCGAGGGTGTGCGTCTCGGTAAGTCATGGTGCGTGCGAGTGCGGGGTGGTGTACACGCGCAGGAAGGCGGGGTGGTCCAGTCGGCCTGCTCGGAGGCAGTGAGCGGGGGCAAGGCGCGGACGTCTGTCCGCGAGGATGCGTTGGGGTGTTCGGAAGGCAAGCCAAGTCTCGGTGGCGCGAGTCTCCCACAGTTGTGCACGATCCTCTGGTCCCTTCGGGGGTAGGGGCGGCGTTGGGATGCAGGTGCGGTGGTGGAAAACCCGAAGCCCTCGGGCACTAGGGGAAGTACTGTGGAGCAAGAGCCGGGCGAGCGCGTGCGGATGAGTCTCATTCTGAGCTGGTGCCGTTGCGGGGGAAGAGGGCGTGGTCCTGCCCTCTTCGAAAGTGTGCTGATGGACGACGTGCGACGCGGCTTGTCTGCGTAGGAGTGCTTTCGAAGCGAATTTTTTCCATATTGATATCTTCGTGATATCTTATTGTGACTCTGGTGTACTCGGATCCCGGCATGTGTGTACCCGTGTGCCCAAATCATACTGCTTTGTCTGATGTGAAGTTATGAGGGCTGCATACCATTGTGCTTGGTTCATCTCACTACAGAAGGAATTGACCGTCACAGAAGCATATATGCTCTCACCCCACTGTCTAGCAGAAGAATTGTACTAACTATACAAGATATCAGGGGCTCCATCACACGACACTGTATGTGGTAAGATTTCGTATGCGTGACGAACTATATCAAGCGTAGTGATCGACCATCCCCGCGGGTTTGCTACTCTCTATCAAGTTCGGCGTGGCGCCTTTCATACCGGAGCCTGGTCGAGGATATGTTCGGTCTGCCAGGATGTCGGTGTCTGTGGTAACAGATATCTGGACCACTCCGGGATGGCCTACTGGAACGGAACGACCCAGCGGACCTAGTTGGATCTGTGTCTCAAGTTTGCTTGTCTCTGCTTCGATGTGTTCGACGGCGATGCCCCGACCGACACGAATCACAATGAGGTCGAACTGTATGCCGGATAGTTGGACGATCTACAGTAGTAGTGCTTTGGTCAGAGTGAGATCACCAAGGTTGCAGTGCTACGCACGAAATCAGACACAGGGTATATAGCGTTGCTCCCAGCTAAAGTCACGATGAGGGCGATGATTCCAGAGAGCGTGTACACAAGGGCGGATTCGACGAGAATCCGACTCAGTTGACCACTGTATCCGGCCGACTAGGATGGTGGATCCCGGATTTAATGAGAAACAGCGAGTCGACGCGTGATGCACAACGTGAATGCGGTAGAGAATGAGACCTATGGCAGCCGCGTTAGACTATTTTCACGCAATCAGACGTAGACATTACCTGTCGCAGATATGTTCAATATGCCAGTGCACACAAAGAAGGCGCCAACAAAGAAGTCCGCCTTCCCAGAACCCACCAGACCAGTCGGCTTCTTTGATGTTGAGCTATAGTATATCTCTGCGCATGCGCACGCAAACCCTCCCAGCCAGACGAACATTGAGGGGATAACATATTTCCATCTTCGAGAATATATAATCCAGCACCGATGGATTTATACTGGGTGAGCTTGTTGCAATCAGTGATAAGACGATGTACATGCCAGGGCAGAGTCCGCAACAAGGACAGCAAAGAAGTTCCATACACTCTGCGTAAATACAACGGGGATAATCAATTATGTGTCACGAACAGTGGCGACTGAACGTACCCTCAAGACTGTGACATAGTCGGACAGTTCCTTGAATACCAAATCCGCGCCGCCCTGTCCCTTGTAGTATACGAACGCCCGGAGTATGTGGTAAAGGGAAAAGGAGACGTCTAGAGTGCCGATAACGATGAGGGCCGTTGCATAGAGGAGGAGTGGGTTGATGGGCAGCGGCTTCGAAACCCGGTTTGTCTGCACGAGTGTCCAGACACAGAGTATGAATGTGACGAGCTGTATCCCCAATGTTGTGCTCTCTATGAAGAAAGCAACGAGCGCCGCTTCATCTATAGGGAATGTATCTATGGTCTACCTTGTCGCTACGCACAGAGACCTGACCAGAACGGGGGGGAGGTATCCACAGTGCAGTGCAGTGTATGTCGCTGCCCACATATGTGCTATATATACTCGGCAAGCAAGCTGCACCCCGTCTGAAAGCATTGTTCATCTTCGGGTGTTCACCGCACGACTGATCGGTGTCTTCAGAAGCAGTCGGGGATACTGAGGGAATAAGTGATATCCGCAACAACTTGCCAAGGCTGTGTTCATGATTGAGGAGTTTATAGCCCGTTCGGTACGAAAGACAGAAATTCGTCTTTCGAAGTGGCGGAGTGTGCCAACACAGTGGCCGCTGAAGCGCTGAAGATCCAATCATCCATATAGCTCTTTGTCTAGATTATGTAATGATTCATGCGCGGTGAGCTCAGAGTTCTTCATGACGGACACCACTGAAGGGGCGGGCGGGCGGCGCGCAGTGCCCATACAAGGTGGTACGCATGGTACGCAAGTGGTACACCTGTCACGCACCGCATGGTACGCGCGTGTGCGTGACTAAATGGATCCCCCTCGGGCCTCCTCCTCCTCCTCCTCCTCCTCGGGCGTCGCTCGGGCACATGGGATTTGGCCGCCGTGGGGCTGAACGACGCAGCTGCTCTGTGCGACTCGGAAGTTCGAACAGAGATAAGCTTGCGGGACGTATGTTGTAACGAAACAGTCGCATTTAACCTGCCTGAATACCCTATTATACCCCTACTATGTACATGCAGTGCCTGTCGGAGTGAGTGGACAGTCTAATTATTGTCTGTCACAACGCCGGTGGCGTAGAGAGTGGTACCGTCACGGGGACCGGGACCAGCTCTGTGAGCGTATTCTGACATTTACGAACCATACCGTGTAGCGGACGAAAGCTTCTGAGCGCGAGTAGCTAGCGACGAGGCGGGGGCAACGGTCGAAGGAGAGGACAAGATCGCACAGCACATCCTCTAACCTTGAGCTTGAGCGCTGACACCCGGCTGGCCAGTGACCCCACCCCACAAACACACCGGTAAATATCTTCGCTCACCACTAAGGCCCGGGCCAGTGACCTGACCACAACTTGGAAGTGGTGAAAGAAAACCATGACCAGTACCATGGATACCATAAGCCACCAAGTTGAATGTCAGGCCTTTGTAACACTTACCACGACTTCCGCACCGCCCGCGCCGGAGCCTCCACGAGACAGAGTAGCAGCTGGGATACTCTGTGGTTGTGTACAATCATGGCACCGATATGGGGGCACGCATCATCGTCCTGGCAGACTGACGCGGGCTATGAGCACTTTGGGTGATACATTTACTGTTGAGCTGTTTGGAGAGATAACAACAAAGGCCGCTCCCGACAGAGACGGCGACGTACTCCTCGGAGACTCCCACCTTGGACTGCCTCATCGTGTACATCTGCCAACGACTATCGGGTATACATGTGTACGAAGTCATGGGCGATTCTAACGAGGAGGTCTCGCGGAAACAAATCAGGTTCTATATGACGAACGAGGCACATCAGCTGAAGAGTAGGTTGAGAGCAAGATAAACTCTGGCTCGTTCATGATGTCGCTCCCCGTGCGTACATGGTACCCACTGGATGTGTGTGCCTCTGCCCTATTCTGGGTAAACGGTGCGGTCAGTTATCCCGCGCTGTGGACCACTCGATTTTGACAGACGCCCGCATACGGTCGCCATACCGGATCGTTGCAAGGAACATACTGCGGATGGCGTCAATCCCAGGATGATAACACACGTAGAACACGCTCACAATAGTCCTGTCCATCCGATAACAGCGCCGCCGAGGTTGGTCCATATGAGGCCGATCTTTTCAATCGAGGGCAGCACCGTGCTCGTCATCACAGCGATCAACACCGCCCGTAATGCGCTGTGCGACGTACGCAACTCAATACAGTTCACCTCATAGAAAAGAGCGGTACTCACTTCATTGATGACATGACCTCCGCACTCCTTGCGTGCAAGACGTCGACATTATATGCCGAGGCGGGACTCAGGGCAAGGTCCACCTATATTGCACACGCGCCTTATCAGCCACCTCCAAGAAGCCACCGCCCGCAGGAGCCACGTACGCTAATGCCGTTCACGAAGAGAGTAATCACGTTGAGCACGATACCCAGCGTGCCCGGGACATACTCCGTGAGGAGCCCGCAGACGAGGGTGCTCGCAGGCGCGAGGAACGCACCGAGGAGCGAGGCGCGGAGACGGTCCTCGGGCACCCAGACGCCCTTGCGCTTCGCGCGCCACCGGACGACCATCGCGTCGGAGAGCTTCCCGGAGAGTGGTGCACCGACTAGTCGGGTACAACTGTCAGTTGAGAGACACGAGAGAGGATAGGCAAGCGTACTGATGTTGCCGACACCGACTGGGAGGAAGAGGAGGCCTATGAGAGCCTCGTTTGTGATGTTGTACCTCTTGCCTAGGGTGTATGCCATGGGGATACTGATTACTGGATGCCACCGTCGGTGCATGGCTTATTTCGAAACGGTAGCAGACATACTATAGTCAGTCATGAGTACGACTGTAGTCGCCAACGTCTACAAGGACCACGACTGAGTATGTTCGAGTAGTTGGTGGACAGTCGCGCGTACCGGTATAACCAAGTTCGGTGCCCGGAGCAGTGCGAGGCTCTTGAACGGATTGAGCCAATGCCAGCGCCACTTCTCCTCGCCGAACATCTTGTCTGCGCCACGTTCTCCGGGGTGAGACGTCTCCGGGAGGAAACAGTACATGACGACAAACATGATGATGGCGAGCAGGGCGAAGAGCAGATGCAGCGCACGCCAGCTCGCGAAGTGGACGGCAGAACCTCCCAGGAAAGGTGCAATCGCGGGTCCGATGAGGGCCGCCTGGTTTAAATGCGAAGGTAGGCGGTATGGTCAGTCGATGGTTGTGGAGTCACTCACTCCGAAGAATATGCCCATAGCCTCTCCGCGCTCCTCGAGCGCATATAGGTCACCGGCGACTGCTGCACCAACACTCATGCCGCTGGAACATCCCACTGCTTGTATGACGCGCCACCCGAGGAGCTCTACTACCGAAGTTGAGTTTGCCACCCCAACCGAGCCGACGCACAGTGTCGGGAGGGAGCATAGGTAGATAGGTCGGCGTCCATCTAGATAGAGTTCAAGTGACGCCAAACTACTGAGGGTATCAGAGACTCACAGAATCCCGAATATGACGCCCATACTAAGTTGCCGAACGCCATCGCGAACATGGCGAGGTTGATCGTCAGACTTGCGGGTGGAGTGAGCATGACCCAGATCCCAAAGGACTGATCGTGTAGAATATACCTGATAATGGCCGGTGTTGAATGCATGTCCTCCACTATTTGCGGGATAGCTGGGATGAAGGACCCAAGAACCAAGACTGTACGGGAATAGGAGCAGCGTCTTCAGCCTCGTGAGGTAGCAGTTGTGACGGGCCACTCACGAGGTACGATACCGGCACACGACACCAAAGCAAGGATCGCACGCTTCTGCGCGGGCGAGAAGCGATTGTACAGAGCGGCATGCTTGTCTGCTGGGATCTGTGGTAGGAGAGGTGTCTCTTCACTTATGTTGGCCACGTCTTGGACGGTCATGTTCGCGAGGAGCCCAGCGACGCGGGCGTGGACACGAGCTCTGTGCTCGGCGATGAAGACAAAGGTCGGTGAGCCAGCGAAAGGAACATGACACAGTGTATTTGAATGCGGAGCGAGCGCTGATAACAAGTCAGCAGCAAGTCCGGACGGACTCTGCAAATCTGTGACTCCGAGTCTGCCGGCAGGCACGCTCAGTCACTCGATCACTCAGATCCAGATCGTACTGCCCTTCGCTTGGCATCATAGGTACCACTGCTTAATAGCCTTATCTATACAGAGTGATGCTCAAATAATAGTACGGTAGCAGACTATATAGTAGTTTTTCGAAGGAAGATCTGAGGATCGGACGCTGCAGAGAAGAGTCAATTATCTCCAATTTGACGCAGTAAAACGAACGTCCCGGCGGGTCGCCACCGGGCCGGGATGGCGGGAGCGGGAGCAAAAAGGTGCGAGTATAAGAGGCGAGCAGGATGGAATACTATGGCTGAACTAGGAACAGACAGAAATACAACTGGATGGGGCGCGATTCAAGATGTCAGACTAGAGAGAGGAAAAGAGAAACGGGCCGGAGACAGACGAACGGTTCTGTTTAGAGAGCTGCCAATGCATGATCGAAGCCACGTCTAATCTACGTACATGAAGGTGTGCGTCTCGCGCTAGAACTTCCTAAGGACAAACTCCCAGGGGACCTCCTGTCCAAGACCCTCACAACTATAACTCTTGCCAATGATCTGACAAGTTACCGCTCATCAGTGGGGCATGGATGTGGTGGAGAGAGCACTGGTGGCACTCGTAGAAGATCAGCGAACTGATTCAAATATATGATGGAGATGAACGTGCCTTACCCTGCAACGTCAAGTTTCACATGAACTTGAACCTACTACAGGGATGGGGACGGTATGCTGGGGCTCCGCTCGAGCAGCCATAGCGAGTATCTTTGAGCACTGTCGGTCCAGCGGCGGATGGGTTGCAGGTTCGCTGCTCTGAACAGCCTCTGAGAGTCGATGTCCGAATGCTGCTCAACCGTCAGTTGCTGCTGAAACATATATCCCAACCTCTACGTACCTTGTGCGAATTGGCAATCCGTATGAGCTCGTCAGACTCAAACGAGAATGTGTCCCCAATTGGGGCCGCGATGGTTTGCTGCTCGAGACACTGCACCGAGGCCTCGTGGCGACCTATATCAAAGCAGAAGTTAAGGCTCGGATGAAGACACGACCTGCATGAGCACCCACGTTCTTCCGTGTTGTACTTGCCAACGTGTGCCCATTTGCCATCCGCGAATAGGTCCTCGTCTCCAAGCACTCTCCCCGCATTTCGTAGTCCGTTCATGACGAATGCCCGGTTCACACCGTCAGGGTCGTTGTACGCCATCTCGATGACTGTGGGATCATTGTCTCGATCCAACCCAAGGAGAAGTGTGTCCCCACAGCCAACACGGAGCGGTAGAGACCGCAGGAACTTTGCCTCGTCATCCCTAGAGAAATTGCCTAAAGACGACCCGAGAAACAACAGATGAAGGGGCAGGTGTTCGCCCGATGTCGCGCGTCCACCGTCATTGTGGGACGTGCGTGGTGTAAGCCGGTCCGCTGACTGTGCGGAAACGTCGACTTGACCACGATCATGAAGGCCACCGCGACGAATGAAGCGGATGCCCTCATCGTAGGTTGCACATAACCCCCGGGTAGCAATCCTGCCGTGGATCCGTTCTCCAACGTCGGAGCCGTTGAGTTCCTCCAATGTACGCACCAGTTCGCGCTCCTCGAGGTCGAGCGCATAGTACGTGATCAGTGGCACCGAGGAGGGCACGGCCAAGCTGGCGAGTGCAGACAGGATGTGTGAGGTTTTGCCCAATGCGCTGTGAATGTACGGAAGTATCAGAAGGAGGTATAGCCGGGAAGAGAAATCACCCAGGCTGACCCAGCTCCGAGCTCGACGACGTTCTCGCCTGCCTTGACCCCGCCGTGGGCGTGCATTGCATCGACGATCTCTCCAGCGTGGTTCTTCAATATCTCCTCCTCCGCAGCAAAAAGGTAGTACTCGGTCGCTTTCGTGGTGATATCCTCATACAGCTGCAGACCGCGCTCATCATAAAGCAGCATGCTTGGCAGCGACTTCTGTCCAGTAGGCTTGGAGAGGCCGGCAGCGATCTGGGCGCGGATATCGGCCTCACCGCTGCCGGAGCCGTCTGCCTCCTCCCCCCGGATGTTGACGATATCGATGGTCGCAGACATGTCGCACACTGAAGTGATACAGATCAGAAAGCGCGAGCGTAGGCAACGATTTGAGGACGAATAATACCATAGCTCTCACCGGCAGCTCTTATACTTGTAGCGGGACGAGATGCGTATAAGCTTTCTGAAAGGGCCCAGATGCTGGGGGTTGTGCGCATGTTCAGCAACGTGCAGTACGTCAAACGTTGCGGTCATGAGCACGTTCGCGTCCCTAGTTCGCTTTGCATACCGTCAAGAATTGGTCATGGAGACGAGTTGTTGCGCTGCACCTTGTACGGCATGATCGATATAAGCTATTGAGAGCGTTCCCTTTCTCGTGGCATTGCCGCTGCGATACTGTTGGGACTGACTTTGATGGATGCGCTCGCTTGACGAAGCCAACAAGAGGGTCAACGAAAGTCCTATAAATGGGTTGCATGACAAGTGGACACAAGAAGTCTACGCATCGTTCCTAAATGGAGGCGCGTGTGTCAGACATGTCATGTCACCCCCTTCGTTGCAATATGGTCATGAGGTGCTCGAATTCTCGAACACAGCAAATGCTGTCCCAAACGAGGGATGAGGGCGGCGGTTGCGTGAGTTGATGAGGCAGTGACGAGAAGTTTGGTGCTCGCACCTGAGACACTTAGTAATAACTGTGCTCCGACCATTGCATATTTGACACCATCGCTCGACAGAAGAACTCGTATATCCGACGTCTTTCGAAATGGAGTGCGGTAGGGATGGACGTCGCATCGCCCCTGCGCGGTGGTAGTAGACGCCTCGTGGCAAGTGAACATCATAGAGTCGCAGGCGCTGCAGGTAAGGTTGTTTAGAGACGCCCTAGGATTCGATAATCCGCGACCTTTGTTAGTGATAAAGCAATCAACTGGACAACTCGTCGACAATCTTGAAGTCAAATTCCAGCGCTCGCTGGCAGCTGTGTCATGTCGACGCCGCATATATAGCATACCACGAGATCGTGACCAGCGCGTTCCGTGACTGCTCAGCCCGCACAATACCCTTCGCGCCGAGGTGGATGACCACGAGACGAGTCGGGGCCGAGGACAGCCTGCGTGTTACTCGCTTGCATTTCTTGCGGCCAATGCGGGCGTTACTGATTGCGCGAAGGAGGTGACCTGCCAATACAAACGCGGCCGACCAAGCAGATACCCAAACCTTGCAGACGCGCGTCACACGGAACCCATTCACGCGAATTCACACCCTGCACCCGGTGCCACTAGTATGCAACCCAACGAGGCGCGAACACTAGTGCAGTTTTCGCCGAGTCAGTGACCACAGCAAACCAGGATGTGCAGCGAGCTCACTCAGCAAAAGCGGAGGTTAATCTGACGGACGCCGCTCTAATAGCCAAAGTGAATACCGATCAGAGCTGTCGACCCATCGGTGGATGGGCCTCAGATTGGCACCAGTGAACAGTTCTGCGGTGTCGTGGTCGGAGTACTAAGGAGTCCAATGAGCTGCCGCATCAAAATGCATTAAATAAGGGATCATACTTTGTGGGAGTCCATAATGTGTACCAATTCGCCTGCCTCGAACGAGTACCCCGCACCTGTGACAGGATCAACGACAGTCTGATCTTCAAGCGATTTGTACAGCTTCAGGTGATTCCCTATTCGAGACTCATTAGTGAACGACAGCTTGGGAACAGACAGATAGGTCGACGCAGACGTCGTTCTTGGTCATATCGTCCAGCATAGCTCCATTTGTTATCTGCGAACAGCGCCTCATCACCGAGGACCCTTCCAGCACACCGCAGGCCGTTCAATATGAACGCGCCCACTACGCCCTTGGGGTCATGGTACGCCAGCATGATATCTTCGGGACTGTTGTCGTGGTCTAAGCCCAAGAGAAGCGTGTCCCGGTAGCCTGGACGGAGAGGCAACGATCGCAAGAAGACGGCGTCCTCTCCGCGAGCGAAGTTCCCTAGAGACGATCCCAAAAACAGGATATGCAACGGTGAATGGTTCTCGGAAGACACGGATGATTGTGGGTTTCCTATGCCGTTTGCGCTGTATGGGTCTTGTTTGTGTGGTGAATGCGGAGTAGTGACAGGAGCGAGGCCGCCGCTACGGATGAACTCGAAACCTTCCTCGTACGTTCCACAGAGTCCGCGGGTTGATATCCTGCCCTGCAATCGTAGGCCAGCTGCGGATGCATTGAGCTCCTTCAGTGTGCGTACGAGCTCCCGCTCTTCGAGATCGAGAGCGTAGTAGGTGATCGGCGACAGGCTACTGGGGGAAACTAGGCCCGCCAGGGCCAATAAAATAAGCGAAGTCTTGCGTAATGCCCTACAAGTGAAATAAATGAGCTCCGCCTCTATGGTTACTGCGGTCGCAACCGTCAAGAAATGCATGCTCTTTCATCGCGTTCTGCTCTCTGCGGGGGCCAATGGCCCTGGAGCAACAGGTGTTATGTAAGGGTATGATTTGGCGAGGAAAGCCCAGTGCTTGGTGCAGGATCCTGACTTGCCACCTCAAGACGGATTGTATAGAATCGCTCACCCAGCACCTAGTTCGACAAGCGTTCCTCCACCCCCGATATTGCCTTCTTCGACAGCATGCATCAGCATAGCTTGTGCGATTTCCTCCCCGTGTCTTCTGAGGATACTTTCCTCTGACGGGAAGAGGTAGTACTCGGGGGCCTTCTGCGAGATATCATCAAACAGTCGTAGGCCACGCTCATCATACACGAGGATGCTTGGGAGAGTCTTCTGACCCGTGGGTTTGGAGAGACCAGCCGCGATCTGATCGCGAAGATTTGGCCCGTCATTGGCACGATTCCGTTGCGCCCGGATGTCAATGATATTCACGTCGCTGGGTAACGAGGCCATCGCAGCGGCAGGGAGTAGCGGTGATAGTGAACAGCTGTTGAAAGACAGATAGTGATGTACGCAGACTCAGAGAGCCAGTGAACCTGTCTGGCTTCTTCAGCGTAATCGCTTCAGACTGCAGACGCGCCACGTTGCTTTCAAGATTCAGGCATTTTATACGACAACTACGGGTTATCCGTGAGATCAGACAAGCTCCCAAGGGAAGGACTTCTCACCCCGTATAGAGCGATATCCGTGTAGCGTGTGTACGTGTGCAGCCACTATCAGGACAGCAAGGCTCTGCAGCTGGTGGTCATTTCCGAGGTATGACCGGCTCGGGTTTGGTGACGACTGCTGTTGTCAACAAAGGCAACCATTCAACTTGAAGCCGCTGCTTCATATCATAGTTCAAGTACTGAGACGGTAGCACCCATACAAAATCGCTGCTCACCGCAATCAAGTATGTTCAATGTAACACGTTGCAACCCTCAGATAGTCCGAGATCAAACTCCGACTGGGAATCGGCTCCTGCACGTGACAATCGCGCTTGTGGCGCAGGGCCATGCGCGCCTAGGCCTTATGTCCACGACTCGTTTCCCATCGTATGTCTTTTCTTTTCTTCTCTAACGCTTCTGCCAAGTACTGATGGTCTCTGTTTGTTATAAAATCTCAACTCATTAGGCTGCGTCACTTTGACCATCGAAGCTTTGAATTCGACAACAATCTATTACAACGGTGTCCGACAGGCGCCACTCGGACAGCTGCCAGCAAACGTCGGTGACTCGAACCAGGACTACTGCGAAGAAAATACATACAGCACTGAACCCGACGTCGCATGCGCTACTTTTAGATGGCGCTGCACACGAGTACTGTTATCTCCAGAAGACTTACCGACATCCTGGCACATGTCAGCCGGGTCAACCTCGCTTTCCCAGACCACATTCCTCTATTTACTCTTTCCACCTCTCCTAGCGTAGAACAGAGCCATCTTCAGGATCTAGTAACTCGCCTCACTACATTATCACCTCACGCAGTAGGCTGTCTCTCCGCGCCAGTGCCGTCGAGCAACGAAGCATTACGGACAAGCGTAGCATGTTCGCTGTCCATATTCCACAAGGACAACGCTGCCGCGTTCAGGAGTGAGATCCCTGGAAGAAGCGCTCCTCAGGTCGGTCGATGGCACGCCTTTCGCAAGAAAGACCAGGCAGATTTTGGAATCGGGGAAGAAATGCGAGCTGACACGGAGAACGTCAACTGGGAGGACGTATGGGCAAAGAACGTCGACGTTCCACCTCTGCCATCTGTGTTCAAATCAATACCGTACGTCTCTGTGACTATATGCGCATAGAATGACCAACTCATCTGCGTAGTGAGGCGCACACAGTCATATACCTATCCGATGGTTCACCCGAAGGATTGTCCAATTCCCTTCAATCGCTGTCTTCTGCATCCAAGGTCTGTTTTCTCATCGACACGAAAAGAAGACATACCAGCTTATGTATCCTCACCACGTAGGTTGGCTTGATAGCGTCCTCCACGCCCTTCATCACCGGCCGCCCATACACGCTGTTCCGCGGCGAATCAATCTACTCCTCAGGAGCGGTTGGACTCTGCCTTCATTCATCTCCACGTCCGAGTGTCCATGTCGACTTTCCCGGTCTGCTGGCCTTGACTCCCCGAATGGTCATCACGGAGTACGTCTTGCACGTCCCATCGCACATCGTTCGCTCACTTCATTCATGGTCGTAGATCCGAAGGAAACCTCGTTCTGTCACTTGACGACAAGAACCCATCTCGCCTTCTCCTCGCAGCTATCGAGAAAGGACAGAACTTATCTCCGACGGACGACCACAGCGCGAAGCTCCTAAAGGTCATGAAAGACGACGAATTCTTCCTCGGTGTGCTTGACAACTCGGAGAACACCGCCGAGCATGAGAGGCCCAAGATACGTCAGGTGTACCACATCACCTCTGGGGATCCATCGCGTGGTTCTCTCGCCCTGGAGAGTGAGGCCGCACCCTCTCCGGGAACGACAGTCCAGGCGGGTCGTAGTATCTCCTGCACCACGTGTACGCTGACCGCGCCACAGATCTATCGCTCGCCGGCTAACGCCAATCCGAACACGCTGTCGCGCTATAAGCTATCGTCGAGCGAGAACACGAAGCTACGGCGCATGGCATTCACAGTAGCGCCTCCGGATCTCGTCTCAAACGCATACACGGACAGCGCAGATACCGTCGTTCTCGAAGACACCTTCCTGGCGGCGTCGGAGAACGGCTTCTTGATCGATCGCTGCGTGCCCGACGGGAAGACGGACGAATGCCCTTGGACGTGCAAGGTTCCAGGAGGCATGGCAGAGCTACGATGGAGCTCAGGGTAGAACGGCATGAACAATGAATGCAAAGAAATCATTTTTAAGCACTACATACAGCAGGCACGCTATAATCAAAGGTAGTCTCCCGTAGGCAGACCCAAAGAAGACCTTTTGAGAGAGGGGAGGGACGGTCTTCTAAGGAATCAAAGGGGCCCTCCAACTCAGTTGTTAGTACTTATTCAGTCCGACCCTGACTCCACCCCCTCCAGTAGCAACCCCCGTCGTATGTGTCGCTTCTACATAGGGAGTTGCCATCGCGAACGTTAAATGGAATAAAAAAACTCAATTGTTCATGATACCACTTACATTTGGCCCTGGTGTAAGAGCGCGATATAGCATAGTAGCATCTACCAGTATGGAAGGAATAGCAAAGCGAATATACAGTAATAGCATCACAACTACTGAGGGGTATCATTATCAACACAACCTTCCTCCTCTCCATGCTGATATGCGGGCGGAGGCTCCCTCAACAACAAATCCTGCTGCGCCCTCAGCCTCTCCACCTCTAGCTGCAGCGACTCTATCTGCCGCCTCAGCGCCGCATCACTGTCCTCGCTCCCAGGGCTCCCAGGGAGCGGCGGGGCAGGCGGTGAACCCGGCGAGAGCACGGTCCGCGCGGACTGGGTGGACTGGCGCCGGCGCAAGTCTGCAACGGCGTTCTCGATATCGCGCACCTGGCGCGAGAGCTCTTCGCGGCGCATGGTGGCTTTTCTCGACCGCTGCTGGGGCATATGCGCCGGACGCGTGGCACGCGATGCGGAAGACGGGTGGGTCGTTGATGAGGGGATGGTGGGGAGCAGTGGTGCCTTGGGCGGCGAGGGCGCTACCAGCGCGTCTCGCGAGGCGCCCGGCGTGTCCGCGGGGAAGACCCACAAGCTCGTCGACGATGCGCCCTTCTTGTGTGATCTACCGGCCGCGGACGACACGGACGGGTCATCGTCTGAGAGGATGGTCGACGGCGCGTTCGCGGCCTGGAGGAAGGTAGACATTGTCGCGCTCGCTGAGTTCGACGACGTAACTAAGGACGTTCTTGACGGGTCCCGCAAGCCGGCGGTGATAGCGCGGACGTTGGCCTGGCTCATGCCTGGATCCATGAAAGGATTGATGTGTGTAGCGGGCTCAATGTCTGACTGCCGCGCGCCGCCCCGACGGATGTTGACGATCTTATCAACACCGCCATGCCTACGTCGATGGTACACGAACGCAGCAATCGCGAGGAGAACGATCAGGACGATGCCTCCGACGACCCCTCCCGCGATGGCTCCCGCGGGTGTGTGGTTAGATGACAGTTGCGACGTAACGTGCACAGACGCGGTAGGCACAAGAGCTCCAGTGCTCGTGCTCAACGTGCCAGTGGTCGTGGTTTGGGCACTTCCGCTAGATGTAGTGGTTTGGGCACTTGCACTGGATGTAGTGGTGGGGACATCTTCAAACCTGACGCGACATCCAATGAGGACGAACACAGACACACTAGAAGCGGCGATTGCACGTACGTATACTGCGCCCAGTCGAATGCCATGTAAGACGAGTTCGTTTGTCGCTGAGGGGTGATGACCAGCGTGTGTTGCACATTCTCCAGAGCCGTATTGCTGTAGAGTGTGACATTGTACTCATAGTCCTCCGTGAGCAAGGGAACGCGCGTATACGTTCCCGCCGTCTTGCCGTCCAACTCGAAGCTAATGTTAATCAAGGTCGTAGCAAACGGGACATAGTTGGGCACGACTCCATACACCCAGACGGCTGTACCTGGAACGTTGAGAGAGAAGCGCATCAGTGAGGTTCAGGGTACACCGAGTCCAGCACATACGTACCAGTGAAAGTAAGTGTTACATTCTTTGATGCAGGGTCACTCGGGGACGCGGTTACATCATGCCATGATCTGTCGAAGGTCTCGCCGACGACTGGCTGTACGAGGCAGCCCGGACAATCTGGACCATAATTCCAACTGCCCGAATACGTCGGCTTTGCACCAGTCACCGAGTCGCCGTAGTTGTCGTCGATCGTCCTGTTCGTTGCCGTACCAGTACCGGTCGCCTGGGACATGATTGAAAGGGAGTCGTGAATGAAGCGATCAGAGCTAATGGCAAAGAGTATGCCAAGAGAACCACGCTATAAAGGAGCGAAAGGGAAAGTGGGGGCCACGGTCACATACAAGAGATGGGCGGGACGAGGCAAATCGGAGGAGAACGAGGAAGATGAAGATGAACGGGATACAGAAAACAACAGTGAGTGGTGTGAGCGACCGCCAGCACGCGCATTGCGGTGTGGCGATGAGCTTTGGCCCTGACAGTGACAGGCACGGCCATGCGGCTACAGGCCTGTCAACGAACGATCAAGCTACCAGTCACCGAGTTATCTCATCTCGTCCTTCTTTATTATAAAAAGCACTTGCCGATTGCCCCCTTTCACGACTTACCTAGACACCATGGCAGCGCATGTAGCTCAAAGTCTTGAGGCTTGCAGATAGGACGAGACGCGTCTATCAGCTTGGCCGCCAGTATAGAAGACACCATTGAGCATACTCATTCATTGAATACAGTCAGTATAAGTACTGTACGTACATGCTTTTATCGGACCAGTTCGGCAACGTCAATCGATCTCACGCTATGTAGTACGATGCACTGTGGCGCTCGTGAGACCGAGTTCGGTGGCGACAGTTCATTTAGTCGGCCCCTTTCGGTTCAAGAGTTCAAGTTGTCTCCCATAGGAATGAGGACGGTCGTATACCTCAAGAGTGAGTTTGTACCAGGACGTGTATCAAGTCAGTGAGCATGAGCTACGTCCCGAGCATACATGAGGGCAGTCCCGCTACGCCCATTAGTAGACCACTTTAACGAGAGTATGACAAGTTGAAACTGGTCTTTGGGATAGACAATACCGTTGACAGCGGTCGACGGCGCGATATGGCATTGAGCTCTAGACTTGCTTGATGCCACTGGTTCGTCCTTCGGCTCTAGATTTAGCTCAAGGGATGCTTACACGAGACCCGAAAAATGTTACGCACACGCTGCTTCGGTCTCGCCACCGCGCTCTTCGTAGGCTGGTGGTGGTGTATCTGTACTAACAGACGCTGCGCGTTCAGCCCTCGCCAGAGTGGCCACTTGCAATTGAAGTGCCCCGATCGTTTCCTGAAGGGCGGCTACGTATTCCGCAGTCTGCCCAGTCAAGGGTATAGGTGCGGGAGTCTCATTTGTGGAGACAAGCGACTCGGACGTCGCCAATGCATGCCCGGTCTCGTCCGGCGGTTGCAATGAGGGAGAAGAGCACGTCGCCTTATTCACTGTAGGAAGGCCGGGGTAAGATCCCGACTCTCTGAATTGGTGTCTGTCTTGCCCCGATTCATCGAGAAGATCGGCCCGCCCTTCGACCTCAGGCGTTTCGCTCCGAGGTTGCATATCTCCCGCACCATCTGGCGGGCCGGATCGTCGTCCGAGTATCCAGGATATCGTCTCCAAAGTGACTGGCTGAGACGAAACGAAGGGGAATGACGATCTCGCGTCAGGCCACCACGCGTCCGCTGGAAAGCCTGTCTCCGTCTTCGACAGTCTGGCCATAGCATCATCACGTTTGCTCGCGGGGAACCGTCTGGTCTTGCGTCTCTCCCTGCATAAGAAGCCGAGGGCGATACACAGAAGCGCCGACCCAACAATACTTCCTATCACCGCACCCACGATGACTGCGGTTGACGTTTGCGATGTGGTAGGAGACGAAGTGGAGATGGATATGGGTGGTGTGGGTGGCGAGACTGTGGGCACCATCGTGCTTATGACAGAAGTGGCTGGAGATGTCGTCACGGTTGAGTGAACGTCTGTCCTGCTAGACGAGCGAATCAATGGCATGTTGAGAGATGGATCGGATGAGGTGGTAGAAGAAGAACTAGGTGTGGTACTCGAAGCAGAGGTCGATGAGGAGGTGGTCGTGCCGTCCTCGAATCTAGAATGATCGCCATATGTCTCGTTACAAGGCGTCCGCTCCGAGGGTTCCGCAGTACTTACGTGTATTGCGCCCAGTCGAACGCTATCCACGACCCTGGCTGCATCGTCATCACCAGAGTGTGCGTTATATTCTCCAAGGCCGCCCGACTGAACACGGTGACGTTGTAGCCGAAGGTGGCAGTGGCATCTGAGACTGTGGGGTCGTTTGTGAACGGACTCTCCTGGTTGCCGTCCATGGTGAAGTCGATCTTGGTGTCGGTGATCTGGCTTGACCCACCCGCTTGGACTACAGCGCAGTATACCCATATGGCGGTGCCTATTCGCCGCGAGATGCTCAGTACATCGATACCACACCATACTGTACGAGATGCCATACCAGTGAAGGACAGTGTTATGCTGTTGTTGCCAACAGCGCTCGTTTTGAGAGTATTGTCATGCCAAGTACCCCTGAAGAGCTTGTCTGTATCTGGGACCAAAGCACATTGTGCGCAACCCTGGGGTCCAGCGTTCCATCCTACGTGGGCACTACTGGCGTATATAGGTAAATCACCTGTGACAGAATCACCGTATTCATCGTCGATGGTCCTATTTGAAGCTGCATGAACATCGCTCATAACAGAGAATAGACAAAGACCCAGCCAGAGGGGTCGCATCGAGGAGTAAAGTATGTGCGTTTGTCGACGGTGGTGTATAGGACGAAGCTCCATGAACGTACGCTGGGAGGTGTTGCAAGTAGAGGCAGGGGTGACCGCGGCAGGGGCTCTCGACACGAAGCCTTGCACGACAAAGATGGAAACGGCAGACGTGATACGGGACCTGCATCAACGCTCAATTCCATATACCAATGTTCGACGAACTGCAGCATCTTTGATCCTTGATAAGTTCGCATGCATTGTACCAGAGAGTACACCGCACCTGTAGACAACTGCCTGTGTATCTCGCCACCACAAATCTTCGTCGCATAAAATGAGCCTGTTGAGACCATTGGTAGTATAGGAACTGAAGGGCTTACACAGCACGGTTCTTCACCCACTTCGCAGACGTGCCATCTGTTAATGCCAGCTTAATCAGATGCTTACCACTGTACCGTTGTCGGGCACGGTCCTGCGGTATCGAAGCAGTGTATCTATGGTGAGATTAAGGCATGCAGTATGCCAATCACTCACGCCCAACCCATCGACGCCTTCGGCAACAATCCTTGTAATAAAGTGAATCATAAACTTCATCGTTGAAACGAAGATTATCGATATAGCAGGAAGAAGACCATCCAAACCATCCACTTTCTTCAGCGCTGGCAGCTAGTACAGTGAAGACAGCATCCCTAAGGCATGCGCGCGAGACAAATATAGTCTGGCCCGCATCATAGACTACAGATGGTTGCTTAGACCGTCGCCACGTCACGATTTGTACCCGTGTAGGCCAGGTCGTAGTGGATACACCACAACGGGAACGAGAACGAGAAACAGACCATGCCTACCCACATCAATTCTCTACGTCATCAGGTTGAGGACCTTCCGCGCTATCAGGTCGAGGACCCGCGGTACCTTCGTCTTCCCTGGGTTCATACGCGGGCGGTGCCTCCTGCAGCAGCATCGCTTGTTCCGCCCGCAACCTCTCGACGTCTTGCTGCAGCGTCGCAATTTCCTGCCTCAGCTCCACGTCCTCGCGAAGGGTTCCGCGTAGCGAAGGCTGATTGGAAGCAAGGAGGGTCGTCGTCGCACGGTGGTCCGTTGACTGGCGCCGACGCAAGTCAGAGACAGTCTGCTCAAGCACACGGATATGCCGAGAGAGCTCTGCGATCTGAGAAGAACCCACACTTCCCAGGGGTGACATTCGCGATGATGCTTGCTCGGAAGCTGTAAGAAGGAATGGAGAGATGGACGATGTCGAGCGAATAACCGCAGACGAGCCATCTGACGACTTTGGGCTGTGCAGGGTGAGAGGGAAAGTGGAGGTAGACATGGCGGAGGGCGATAACGAGCGCGACTCGGTAGAGGTCGCATGGCGCAGATGAATGGTACGTTCGTACACGCCGTCGACCATCCGCAGCCCGGCCGGCGCCTGCCCGCTCTGGTCGGAGCCACTGATCTGGCTGACACTCGACAACGGCAAAGGACTGATCGCTGGTTTCACCCGTTGGCCAGCTTTCTCTTCCGTGTCGATGAGGGATTGAGGGTTTCTCTTTTGACGCGCCCGTCTGCAGAGTAAGAGGCCGATGAGAACGGCCACCAAGACGCCTAGAACCCCGCCGACGACCCCACCGACTATGGCGCCAACCGCAGTATGTGCGGCTGGGCTAGTGGTAACAACGGGCAATGGTGGGCGCGATACCTGTGAACTGCTCTGCGGGATAGCGGAGGAGCTGGTAGAGGGGCTGATAACGTCGCCGTTGCTACGTTGTTGATCAGTACCACCGGACATTTTCGTTCAGTAGGCAGCTACCCACCCGTAGCTTGCCCAGTCAAAGCCCAAGTAACTCGGATTGTTCACTTTTTGAGGCGTGAGGACTAGGGTATGGTGTCCAGGCTGAAGTGAGGTAGTATTGTAGACAGTGATATTGTAGAGAAACGTTTCGTTGGAATCGTCGGGCTGATGTTCATAATTGTGAGGTTGCACCACACCGTCGAGCTCGAATGACACGTTGACGAAGGAAATGGCACCGCTACTAGAATTAGTGAAATTGGGGACTACGCAGAACACCGAGATTGCCGTGCCTAGAAGAGTGATATATCAGCTGTCTCGACACTGGTGGTTGCGTGGCAACGAACCATTGAAAGGGATCGTCAAATTTTCAGGATATGGATCACCAGGGAAGACGGTGACTTCGTGCCACGTCCGATCGAAAAGCTTATCGACCTCTGGTATGATCGTGCACGTCGTACAGTTCGGACCATACTGCCACCCCTCTGTGTACCGGATGTTCGTTACAGACTCGTTGTAGAAGTCATCGATCGTTGCAGTCATGAGCGCCACTGTACGGTAAACTGGAAGTAGTGTTCGATTAGGTGAATGTGTAGGAAGAAGAGTCACTGTACCACGACAGGGGGGCTTGTTCGATAGAGCGCAGTGGGAGCGCGAGAGGCGGCAAGTGGGAGGAGGCCCTTGCCTACTACATAACCACACCACCGGTACCTGACGAATACCATCGATTACCAACGACACTGGTGTGACCTCCGACAAGGGACATCGCCGGCCATGAGACGCCAACGACCGATTTGCAGGCGCGATGCATGGTTCGCACGTAGTGGGAGAAGAACAAACAGGCAGACCAGCCGGAGGGACGGGTATGCGCCGTATTCGCCATCGTCCCGGTCCCGATCGTGTTTCACAATCCGTGCGGTTCAGCACTTCCTGAAGGCATACGTACAACACCCACGCATGAGCAGAGGAAGAACAGCACGAGGCTTCACTCACGAGGCGCCGTCATGGAAGTCAGCCTTCTTGGAAGCTTCTGTATGCATGCGGTACTTAAACGACTCATTCAGTGAGCCTCCCTGTGACAGAACTCAAAATGATACGTATCTGGGTTTCGCGGCGTATCATGAGTTCAAAGAGCGCTGACATAAAGTCTGTAGCGACGACTTGCTAGCGGTATCTGACAGCCCCCAGGACGACCGCACGTATTGAACATGTTCATGCGCCCGACGATGAAGACACTGTGGAGTTGGGATTAGAGTCAGTATCATTGCTACAAGATATAAAGCATCAAACGCATACGCGCTGAGTCGAGCGATTCTAGTGGGCCCGGTGAGTACGATTGCTGACACCTTTGGAGACCTGGAATAGCGCAAGACGTGAATAGGCAAGGTGACCCGGGAGCCATACGAGCGCAAACGGTGCGGTGCGGTGCTTCCGGCTTCGCACTATGTGGTCATGCGCAACATGAATTCACGATGCTGTGAGAAGTCTGCGGTGTGTGAATGTGGCATCTAGTAAGTTGCTACCCACATTTGAGCGACTGATCTGGGAGTGAGGCAGATGATTCAGTTCGAGTCTGCACTTTTAAGCTCACCATATTAGCGTTAACCAATGTCTGTGCTTCCGTAATGCGGTCTACATCAAAATGCATGTGCTAGATACCCCTTGAGATGATGGAGAATCGATGTCGAGAGGTGTGTGGTTCCGAGTTCGGCGGTGAGGTGCATTCGCGACGTCGACGTCGCCACAAAGGCTCCGAGTCGGTGGCACACGGCGCAGTTGTCCACATCACGGCAAACTCCGAGCGTCTGCTTCAGGCTTCAGCCACTACACATCCGACTCTCTTACACTGTGCACATAGTAGGATCTCCGCATACTGTGCATGCCCTGAAGGTCTGATACATTACTTAGCAAAACCCAGTAGGCACCGGTGTCACGTCTTACATGCTGGGATAGCCAAAGTTCGTGCCTCGGCTTGAGCCCGAACCTACCCTGAGTTATGGCAAGCAAACGTGAGCAGCCTCGTTTTTTGTCACGGACGTGACAGATCGTGATCCGGATCTCGCGATCGTGATTTCGGATCTCGCGCCTGTGACCGCCTACGCGCCCGTTTGACTTTGCCCATCAACATTATTGTATTCCTTCGGTGTCCCTGGTAGTGCACTGCTCTGCGTAGAGCACGCACACTAAGATTGCAACATTCTAAGCACAACAGCCAGCGGTTGGCTCAAAAATGGGTTTGCGCACAGAAACGTATTAGGCGCCCGAGCGCCACATGAGCGCTTGCAACCATCCGGTCCCCTTTGGTCTCACCAGGTCTCACCGCCATACCCGGTGCAGTGAATGAGGGGCCCAACTGTACCATCGTGAGTAGTATCCCGTATATTTCTCTCGGACCAGTTTATGGCGTGCACACCACCTACGGAGTCAGCAGTCCGACAGTGCAGGGCCGGGAGCGCGCCGTTACGTGTTGGAGAAGGAGTCGTGCCCCGCGGTCTCGCGGCGCAGCCCTTGATTGAAGGGCGGTACTGCATTGTCGTGAGTTTCGTCCCCTTCTTCGTACGAGCTCGTTGCATACTCTGCCATAGCAAACCAGCGACGGCGCCTGCAAGAGAAGAACAGGGCAGAGCCGGGGGCTGCGACGGGAGCGCGCCACTACGCGTTGCATCGTGCTATCGGATGTCGATGAACGAACACGAGGAGGAAGAGCAGAGATCGAGGGACCTCGCCGTGGATGTGGAGAAGGAGTCGTGCCCTGCACTCTTGCTGAGGGATGGTACCGTGCAGTGACCCGTCGTGAGTGTTGTTTCCCTTGTACCAGCTCATTGTGTACTCTGCTATAGCGCATTGGCACTCGCCGTCCGCAAGAGAAGGGTGTTGTAGGACAGACCAGGAGCACCATGCTATGCATTGGCGAAGACATCGTGTTCCGTGGTCTTGCCGCCGCGATGAACGAGGGGTGATAATGACTGCCATGGTGAGTTGTATGTTGTCGACTTCCCTTGTACTACCGGCTTGCTGCGTAATCCACCACAGCAAAACAGCTACGTCGTTCGCAAGGCGAGAATGATGCTGTGTAGAGTAGGGTCATCCGCTGAGCTGCGACTCGAGATTCAGGCGGGTCATGGAAAGGGAATCATCACGATGTGAGCAACGGCACGGCCTTCGCAATTGCAGGGCAGGGCAATGCGACATGAGCTACCCCCCTACAACGCGCCGCGAAACGTTTACTGGTCTCATTGCTGACGCCTCGCTCCGAGTCGTGCATGCCGCAATCTCGTCAGCCGCTGCGACACTGTCAACACCTAGGCTGCATGTACTACCTCGCTGCCTGATATACGTCTATGCGATACTAGTAGCACGTTCTGTTGTCAGTGTGTGTCTGCCCGTGTAGCCCCGAGTTTGAGGGTTTTGATTCACTCTGTATTCCCAATCTGGCACACATTGGGTACAATTCATGGACACTTATGTGTTTGTCATATTGAGATGCCGTCGTCGGGAACCTGCCAGTTCTGGATGCATATACAGTGTATAATACAATTCCATACAATGAGATGCTCAGAATGGATATATACCACAAGTGACTCTGGCCACTGACATAGCATACCCTCATCCTGTCCCACACCCGAGAAAATACTGTCAGTAAATACACTGCCAGTGTACCAAATCACGAGACTCCGAAAGCACTAGCAAACCTTGACTCAGGACGGAGCATGTGACATGCACATTGGTGTAGGTCCCCTTGACAGTGACACAGGTGCTGGAAACTTAACGGAAATAGGGCTCGGACAACAGTGGCGATTGGTAGTGGCTTGCGACGAGCCGTTGAAGCACGGGAACCGTTGCAAGCGCTCATGTGGCGCTCGGGCGCCTAATACGTTTCTGTGCGCAAACCCATTTTTGAGCCAACCGCTGGCTGTTGTGCTTAGAATGTTGCAATCTTAGTGTGCGTGCTCTACGCAGAGCAGTGCACTACCAGGGACACCGAAGGAATACAATAATGTTGATGGGCAAAGTCAAACGGGCGCGTAGGCGGTCACAGGCGCGAGATCCGAAATCACGATCCGGATCACGATCTGTCACGTCCGTGACAAAAAACGAGGCTGCTCACGTTTGCTTGCCATACTGAGTCGACATGATCGGGCCGAACTTCGCGACGCGGCGGGGTTCTGGACACTGATGGACATGCTTCCTCTTTCCCTCCCCCTACCGCTACCGGGCGGTACCTTTCACATACATTGGCTTTCTCCAACTTTCCGGACGCTACTGCACTTCAGGTTCTGTTTGGGGACAATTTACCCCGGTCAGCCTAATCGAAGTGCCTGCAAAACCCCATAGCTCTTGTCCGCGCCTGCTGTACTTCGCCTTATCTGTCAAAACGTAAGTTAAGAATTACAGTGTAGGGAACCCCATTCCCCGATCTTCCTGACCTTCGCTTAGGTTCATCGACGGGCCACTTCATATGCGTCCTGGACTCGGTACTGGGATAGGATCCGGACTTGTCAACGCTGCGCGCTCTTGGTATATTACTAGATGCCAATTTGTACATACATGTTTTAAACACGTTCCACTCGCAGATTCGGGCGAATCCTAGCTGGTAGTGTGGTATGCCCTTGGATATATAGATGCTAAGTATTGGAGCTCCCAGACTGGTTTCGGGTTTCTCATCGACAAACATAGTATGAACAAAAAGCCGTCGCCGAGAAATTTAGAATCAGTATAGCCATTGTGCGAGAGTGTCAGTGACCAGTTCAACATTATTCAGTTAGGGACTTGGGAATATCCGCAACCGAGATCGGACGCCACACACGCGCGTCGCGTACCAGTCGCGACTTGATATGTAACACGTGAGCGTGTGACTCGACGCTCACTTGTAAAGTAGGGACCCGCAGATTTCCCGGCGAAGCATGGCGTATCAATACTCTACCGATGATATGTGGTCTCACAAAGCGGTAGTTAAGTGGTGTCAATGGCGGCGGTGGGACTGGCTTTGCCTCTCGTATACAAGGTGTGTGATGCGCTACCGCTCTCTTTTGACTCTCTGCGGGCCAGTCATCTGAGTCGTTGTGTATCTCACCATTTTATAGGACTCTTGATACCCGTGTATCCTGGACTCTTCTCTCCAAGTCGCCCATTTTCTCTATCTTCGTGGCATAGGAGGACGGTTGACAGTAATGTTGGTATCGCCTACTAGTTGCAAACTGCTCTACTTACGACGCTCGTGTTTCGCATATGATGACCTCAAACCCAATGCGTGGAAGCTGTACTGCCCTACCTCGCTGATTGAAATTACATGGTATCTTGTGTCACCATTCATCTTGTACCCTCGTCATGAAGGCTGGCGGGAAGCCCTGCGGTTGTAGTGAGCAAAATGATCCCTGACTCGTTTCCCTGCTAGATCCATCTCTCCCAATTTCACCCATGCACCCTCCGTCTCGGGACCGCCAGTAACAAATCATGCTGCGAATGATTAGGGAACAAAGCGGGCTGCCTTGCTTGAAGCGACACATCGGCCCTTGTCCTCGTCTCCATGGAGACGGGGGTCGAAGGCCAGTGTGGCTTTGACTCGGGCTTATCGATGTGGCGGCCACTGAGCGCCAACGTATATTTAATAGCTGAACTATCCGCCACCCTTTCCTCCACTGCTCCCATTCATCCATGGCCTCGCTCCCTCAAGCCGAATTTTCCGCAGACGCCGACATGGTCAACAACAACAACAACTCTCATATGTATGTACTCGATACTACTCCTGCCAGTCTACTAAGAACCGTTGATCTAATGAAAGTCCACATAGTGATGTAGCCTACATATCCCGGCTACCCCTCGAGGTCCTCATTTGCATCCTCACAGAAGCCGCTTGTGCCTCGGCACACTGCTCAGAATCTGGGGAATATGCAGCGACTTGGAACATTGTTGAGATGCAACTCGTCTGCCGACTGTGGAAGGAGGCCATCGTCTCTAGCCCTAGTCTTTGGTCCAACGTCAAGACCTCAATGCGGATCACACCAGATAGGTTCGAGGCCTTGTTGAAGCTCTCGAACCCTACACCGCTGCATGTCGTACTCACAAGCGCAAGTGCTCCCGGACAGCCAATCCGGGTCAAGCGCATTGATGCGTTGCTCGACGTCCTCGATGAGGAAATCCACCGCCTCTGTTCGCTCGAAATCGTGGATGGGGTCGGTGCAATGATGCGCGTCACGGAAAGCGCCCTCTTCGCAAAGCCCCTCCCCCGCCTCGAGTCACTGACCCTAGATTTCGGTGGCCGAAAAATCTACGAGCATGGATTCCGCTGCGTCTTCGATCTTCCGGAACTGTTTCGAAGCACCTCCGACACAACCACACCCCTCAAGCGCCTTCGCTTGCGCGGCGCAGTGCCGTGGCCCACCAACTGCTTCCCCAACCTGACCCATCTGTCCATCAGCAACGCACAACCAGGCTCCGGCGGAAGGCTCGACCCGTTCGCTTTCCTCGAGTTCATGCGCTCCTCGCCGAACCTCGTCCACCTCACACTCGATACCTTCGGCCCGATAGAGTGCCCGCCAAAGGCATTGGCCGCGTCTATGCCCAACCTTCGCGAAGTACGGATCCGAAACTCCTTTTGGCAGGCCGTGGTGATCGTGCTAGGGTTCTGCCTCGTCCTCTCCGCCACGGCCAGCGTCCAAGTGCTCTCCATCGATTACGGCATGAGCCAAAACGTTCTCAAGTGGCTCCTTGGCCCGGACGCCGTCTACCTAAGGAACGCGGGCGCGCCCAGGAAGCTCGACCTTGCGCTCAACGGGCACACCATCTCCGTGTCGTGGTCCGGACCGAGCGGATCCATGGAGCTCAAGCTGAATGCTCAGTTGAAACCACGGCTCCTAGAAGAGTTTCGCCACCAGTGGCCAACCACGGCTCTCACCATGCTGCCCAGGTCGCTCGACCTGCGGGACGTCGAAGACCTCAGTCTGGCAATGACTACGAACGCCAACGTTCCCTCGCGCGTGATGCGCGAGTTCCTGCTCAAGATGCCCAACGTGCGCTCGTGCACGGTCTTGCTGGACCCCTTCATACACAGAAGGTACTGGACGCGCTGCTTGTTGGCGCGAAATCTCAGCCCAACGCCCTTCCCCCATCTCCAACGCCTGCAACTCGTCGGAAAGCTTGCGGGAGATTCATGGATTTCCACGGCGGCACAGATAGCGTCTCTCGTTGCCCGCCGCTCGCGGAGCGACTGTGACGGGTTGGCGGAGCTAGTGTGCAGCACGTTACGCGGCCCTGATCCCGGTCCTAAAGCTACAGACGCACTAACCGTTGGACGATGCCACGTCAAGGAATTCGTCGGTTCGCTGAAGCTTGAGGCGATCAAACGCTTTCCTCCCCTTAGAGCGGTCTTGACCACCAAATTATGGGACAACGCAGAGACGCGATGGTAGCTTGAGAAGCCGCGACATCGTTGTATGTGTACTCGAATTCTTCATAGGGTCTGCATCCCGTTGTACAGTAATCAATGAGCAATAACGCACGCGATGTATATTAGATTATCGTGGATTTCTGGACAGTAATGCTATATACCAGACAAAAGAAAGCGGCCACAAGCCACAGCGCCAGTTCATTCCACAACCGTGAACTTCAGCTTGAGCTGCCCGTCGACCTCCACAGGCTTACACTTGACCTTGTCCATGTTCTCCACAAGGAAGTGTGCCCCACAGTTCTCGATCTTCGCGCGCTCATGCGACGTGCACAGCGCGATGACGGTCGCGCCCGACGCGACGCCGGCCTTGATACCGGAGGGCGAGTCTTCGAAGACGACGCAGTCTCTCGCGTCGAACCCGAGGCACTCTGCTGCGAGGAGGAACGGGTCGGGCGCGGGCTTGCCCGCCTTCAGCCGCTTGTCGTCGGCGGTGATGGTGACGGGAGGCGGGGTGATCCCCACACGAGTCATACATCCGTAAGCTAAAGCGCTCGTCAGCCAGCGGCCGGTTGGGATCCAGACTGGGGAAACGCACCGTAGGTCTTCGCTCCGGACGTCGCGACAGCGTAGCGGCCCTCGGGGATGGAGGCGATCATGTCCTTCACACCTGGCAGGATGCGTACCGAGCGGTCGACAGCCGCAGCCTCCTGTTGCCAGGCCTCCAGCGCGTGCAAGAACGTCTCCTTCCCTTCTTCTGTGATGTCCATCTCGTCCCCAATTGCCGACTCGGTGAATGCATCGCCCAGGAGCATGGTGCTGACGCGCTGGAGGAACGCCGGGCGCGAGAGGCCCAGCTCGCCCGAAAATGAGGTCGACCGCGAAGACTCCATGGACGACGCCTCGGAGTCGCCGCGCGAGAGGGCGGGGGTGGTGACATCAGAGTAGACTGGGGGCCCGGCGCGGGAGTTGCGGCGCGAGCCCGGCCCGTGCGAGGTGTATGCGTCCGCGAAGAACAGGATCGACTCCTCGAAGGCCTGAACCTCGGAGTCCATCGCGTGCGCCTCGATGTACGGCTTGAACTGCGCGAGGTTGTCGATGGCGCGCTTGCCGTGCGTTGCAGCGATGACAGTGGCGGGGTCCAGCCCGAGGTCTATCGCGACTTTGCCCCACGCAGCCTCGACTGCTGCGATGGAGTCCGTCAGAGTGCCGTCCTATGTACGGTGTTTGAGTATCAGATGAACCAACGAAGGCAGAGGGAATGGCACATACCATATCGAAGAGGACAGCGTCAGCGAAGAACGTCTTTGTGCCAGCAGAAGACATGGTAATCGAAGTTCAATGAGGTATGATGAGTGTAAAGCCAAGCTTGGTGATCGTCCAGACGATGGAGAATACGGATACCTGGAGAAGAGGCTCGTCTTAAATGCAATTCGGCCCAGCGGTTCCATCACATTTTTGACCGGCGCGGCGGGCAGCGGCTGACAGGGTCCAACTGCAATATACGCAAACCGACTGGAAAGACCTACCTTCACGGTACCGGTCAGGATTCAATCTGCCTCAACTATCTATGGTGATATGTTAGCGATCTATCCGGGAACGGGGAACATTGGCAGGGCTTGGCTAGTACGTTGACAAATCGTAGTTTTCTGGATGTTATTCATTTTTTTACTGTCTTGCATCAGAGTCTGACCAAAGGGATTGCGGCAATATCTCTTGAGCAAGTCAAGGGGCGCGCACTCGAGCACGCGCTGAAATTAACCCAGGAGCAGGTGTGGGAAGTATTCGGCTGGCCACCCTTGACAATGACCGGACTGTGGCCGACCCTAGGCCGACCCGCTTCACGACACGAGACGAGTATGTACGGCCTGCCAAATAAGCGCAAACACCACGTCCGTCTTACTTGCCACAGCAGTAACAGTGGACACTGACAACTTGCTGACAACAGACTCGGGCACCCTCTCTGGGTGTATGACACGGTTGTTATGCAGCACCTGTGATTATGGCCGAGGAAGCTGATTCTTGTACGTACTTATCGGTCTGACGTACCACAATTGACTAGGCGGAGGTTGATCATCCGGTCTCTGCTGTGCTTGTAGGAGAGCGTCACGTAACCGGCGATCGTGCTATTGGCCAATACTTATTCTTGAGATGAGTCCAGGGTTCTCAAGCTTCCCCTGACTCAGCGTTCCTACACTCAGTCAATATCCACCATTCTATACCGTGCGGGAACCGTTTTCGGGGCCGGCAGCGTCAAACAGACTAACCTTGATTTCCCAGCGTAAGTTATATAGAAGCAGCGACGGCCCCAAGTCGATGATCACTCTCCCAGGAGCTATACCTTCGTCAACATGGTAGAGCAGCCTTTCACAATTTCCGTCTCCGACTCCGACCTCGATCTCCTTCACAGGAAGCTTGACCTCGTTCGTTTTCCAGACGAGCTCGACGGGGCTGGATGGGACTACGGTGCGCCCCTCGCTGACATCAAGCGGCTCGTTGCTCGCTGGAAAGACGGCTTCAACTGGCGGGCGGCCGAGGCGGGCATCAACGAGATTCCGCAGTTCACGCGGGACATCAAAGTCGACGGGTTCAGCGCGCTCAACATCCACTACGTGCACCAAAAAAGCACGGTGAAAAATGCAGTCCCGTTGCTTTTCCTCCACGGGTGTATGTGCCAACGCCAACATCCTTGGTGTATATTCCTGATGACCGTATGCGTTTTCAGGGCCCGGGAGTTTCTTGGAAGTGAGGAAGATGCTCCCACTGCTCACTGCAGCGTCGCCGGATCATCCCAGCTTCCATGTCGTCGCACCAAGCCTACCCAACTTCGGGTTCTCAGAGCCGGTCAAGGAGCGCGGCTTCCACGGCCGGCATTACGCGGAAGTTGCTCACAAGCTTATGCTAGCTCTGGGTTACGACGAATATGGTACCCCCATTCTCCTTTTCTGCCCATGGCCGTCTTTGTGCTAAGATACATTGTTGTTAGTCGTGCAGGGTGGTGATTGGGGATCCTTCGTACGTTGATGTCATGTCCAAGCGTTGACAGCGAAGTATGTTGACACGGCACGCGCATCCAGATCGCTGCCACGCTCGCCGGCAAGTATGGCCACGAATCGGTCAAAGCCTGGCACACTAACTGCCCCTGGTGAGCCTCCCTGTATCAAGTACTGTCCACTACCACTGACAAGCGGCGCACGCCACTCAGGGTGCGAGCTCCGCCCGCGCTCACGCAGTTTCCGCGCTTGTGGTTGCAGCACCTGCTCACACCCTACACGCCCGACGAGCGTGCGGGCCTCGCGCGCATGGGATGGTTCCAGCAAAAGGGCCAGGGCTACTTTATGGAGCACGCGACACAGCCACAGACGATCGGCTACTCCCTCGCGGACTCGCCCGTCGGCCTCCTCGCGTGGATCTACGAAAAGCTCGTCGCCTGGTCTGATAGCTACGCTTACGAGGATGACGAGGGTGCGTTTGAGCCCCCGTGCTTTAAAGGCCGGCACTTGTTGATCAATCCTCGCGCAGTGCTGGAGTGGGTCTCGGTGTACTGGTTCTCCCGCGCAGGCCCTGCAGCTTCCATCCGCATCTACTACGAAGTAGCAAACGCCTCCCAGCGCTCGACCGATCTCTGGAGCTCCATCCCGTGCGGGATCTCGTTCTTCCCGCAAGAACTTAGCTCTCCACCGCGAACGTACGTGTCTCTACTCTCAGTCTTTTCAGGGGCACGCGCTCACTGTCCGCTTGGGGTCTAGGTGGGCGCGCACGATCGGAAACGTCGTCTTCGAAGCGGAGCACGGCGCAGGTGGGCACTTCGCCGCGCACGAGCGGCCGGAGGACCTTGCGGCGGACGTTCGCGCGATGTTCGGCAAGGGCGGGCCAGCCTTCGGCGTCGTCCCTGGGAGCAGCGGGTATGACTAGTGCCGCGCTACGAGGCGCGTATGAACAAGCCTGGGGGTGTTGGCCGAAGTTGGTGAGACTACGAGCACTTAGCGAATAGCAGGCTCTGCGGAAAGTGATACGCGATCAGCAGCAGCTTTCGCGCTAGCTGTCAAATTGATCGTATCTGCAGTCAAATATGAAGAATATCGTCTTCTTTGCATTACACATGAATACAGTTCATAATCCCCTGGGTCTCTACATACCGCCATACGACATACCGCCATACGACATACCGCCATACGACATACCGCCATACGACAGTCTATTTCATCTACAATGCAGCAAAGTAACCCACAAGTCTATCTATATGCTCCACACTGACCCCGGTGACCATCGACGTGTTACCGTCCGGTCGTACGACGATTGCAGCGCCTTCCTCGGGCCGCACCCGCAGGCTGTCATAGAGCTTTCCGTTTTGCCTCGCCCGTCCAAGACCGATCTCGTCGACGTATACACTGCAATCCAGTCAGCCGCTCATCTGTGGCAAACGTAACAACGGTGAGACCTAACTCACTTGTCGATGCTACGGAACGCAGGCGGCAACTGCAGTTCCTCCAGCGCGACTTCCCTCGGCGCGTTGAGCACAGTGATGATATCAAGGAAGCGCAGGACGTCCTTGCCCAGCCTCCCCACGAGCTCTCCCGAGAACTCCCTGAAGCGTCGCACGGTGGACGGGTCCCGCGTGTCACCCGGCAGGATGATCAGCTTGAAGTGGCCGTTGTACGTCATCAGCTCGAGCAGGTTGAACGGCCTCCAATCGCTCTGGCGTGTTATATCTACCCATGGTACGCGCTCTCCGATGCGCAGTCCGGGTGCGAGGTTGTCGGTGTCGGGCACTGTCAGGCGGGAGTCGCATTTGATCCCGACACCACTGTTGGGTGTCATCAACGCCCAGTGCATGTTACCGTACATGCCGGCAAACAGCTCACCATAGCCACATAATCTTCTGTTCCCACAAGCTGCGATCGAGGTGAGTAGTGCTCAACAATCAGGACGACGCGGGGCTCACTTGACATATGCTTCCGCAGTGAACGTTTCGGGCCTGAACGTCTCGAAGACGTCCTTGTCGAACTGGATGAGCTCGAGCGCGTGGGCGCGCCGCTCCGCTTCGTAGGTATCAAGCAATGAAGGGCCGGCTCGTCCCTGCAGGACGTATGCTAGCTTCCAGGCTATAGAGCATCAGATGGCTGCCGGGCCATGGAAGGGACACATTGGATACGCACACAAGTTACAAGCGTCCGTCATTGCCCCATTGGCACCTTGTCCCGCAAGGGGAGAATGTGTACGGCCTGTCGAACGTCGAAATTAGCAAACGTTGATTCCGGAAATGAGATTACGAACCGGCGTCACCAAGCAGGAAAACGCGCTTGGCAGCCGAAAAGGTGGCTGCTACACGCTGGCCGACTACAAAGACCAACATGTGAGTGGTATGACCTTGCAGCCACAGCAATACGTAATTCGCACCCTTGTACTCATTGCACCAAGTAATCTTGGTAAATCGCATCGTGTATGGGCGGAATGCCTTCTCTATCGTCTGTACCCGACGTGAATATGATTGATGCAGAGCGGTACCTGTGACACACACCTGGATGATCTTCTCCTGGCTATTCTTCGAGGCTGTCTTCTGTGTTTCATCCGCTGCTACGGAATCGGGATCCGTCTGCAGGCGCACATAGACCCGTGCAGTGCCGTTTTCTCGTGGAATGTACTAGAGGAGAAGTCAGATCATTTCCATTCGGATGAAGTTGCAGCAAAGGACGTACCCCAACCCCACCAACCAGGGGAGACGCAATGACGTTCTTAGCCCTGACCATCGGGAAGTCTGTCTCGGGCGTGAAGTCTATGACGCCCCAGACCAGATCTACAGCATCAAAGGCGTCAATAAAACGTACGACTTTCACCCTCATGTGAGCTTCACCTGTGGTTTCCCCCTCGAGAGCAATGTTGACGGCCTTCCGGACCCATGAATGGGCGCCTAAACGCTTAAGTTCAGTAGTTACGCGGACTCGTCCCATTCGAACGCTCACCATCACACCCCAAGACATATTTTGCCCGGATAACCTGTCGCTCCACAATCGCCTCTTCCGTCTCAATGAGCTTGCCTCTGTCAGTTTGGCGGACGCTGTTAGCTTGAAGATAACTCTCATCTAACTTTGCCACGGTGGCCTGGAAATCACATGCTAAGCCATCACGATTCGCGGCACCGAGAGAAACACCCGAGACAATAATTACCTCAACGTGCGAACCCGCAACGCCGCCCTCCTCAACGATCTTCAGCGATTCAGGAACATACGGCTGCTCGACCACAATGCCCCGCGCCTTGAGCGCGCGTAAAAGAATTCCCTCCATGATGGAGCTAGCGGCGCCAGTCTAAGACGATGCGGTACGTCAGACGCGAAGTCATAGGACCTGGACGCAAGTGGGACTCGTCTTACTTCGTAGGGATACGGGGTGCAGTCGACAGGTACGTCTGAGGTCTGGCTTGCCTCCTGAGCAAGTTGATCCGTCAATACAGAAAAGAAAAGGCCACCAAACCGAGATACTCACCTTGATCCCCGTTAGCTGGTCGTTAGGTACATAGATTACCTTGCGACGGAGAAACCTCAGCGAGGCACCATAAAAACGCAACAGCAAACGTACCATACGATGGATGTGATTCCCCACTGCTCTCAACTCAGCACCCAGTCCGAGGGTATCCCATATTTCTAACATCCGCGGCTGGATGCCATCTCCCTGGCCCGCAGTTTCACCTGCAATACTGCATGCCAACACATATGAACGGACGCGTCGGGGACCGTGTGCAACACATGTGAAGACGTACCGTCTGTCCAACACCCGGACACTTACGCCTAGGTGGGACAGTGTCAAGGCGGACATCAGACCCGCTGGTCCTGCTCCTACGATGAGGACATCTGTGTTGAGGGTCTCTGGTGCGGCGTGGACAACCATGGTCGACGTCGGGGTTGTACTTGATGCAAGGCCGAGAAATGGGAGTAAAGTGTGCCGCATCAGCTCGAGATACCCTCCTCCCTTATAGACCTGGGCGCATGTGCATGTTGCCATTCTGAGTCTGAGCCACCATCCCGACGATGGTACACATATCAAATACTTGGCCGGGTTCCAGCTGGCCGGGATGTCCTTGAGGTTCGCGAGATGCGACTACTGAGAGGGGGCACTAATAGGTGACAGGTTTCACCAGCCTAGTACTGATGCGAGTCTGTTTCTATCAGAGAGGGCGCGCTGATACCACACAGCCCCGTATGTAAGTAACGCAGCGGTGGAGATCCTAGCTAGGCGCAGCGGCAGCGGCGTCGTACACTGTAGGTAAGCTATTCCCATGGCGAACCGCCAAGGGCTATATTCCCATCGGATAGGCCATACCATCCTGTCCTGCCCGTCCCCACAAATGGTGTCTGCGCGCGCGTACATAGTACGTGAGTGCACTGTGCGCGCATTGCAGGGAACACTGCACTTCTCTTCACCACGCGTGGGGTGCAGATGCTGTGGGCAACATGATAGCCACCAGGCATGTTGCGACGCAGGTGAGGGCGCACGTACCAGTACATATACCGAATTAGGCTCTGAGATATCGATGCTTGGACTGATCCTCGTTGAAGTACCTAGGTCCCGCATGGGCGCACCCCGGTCCCCGCTCCAAATCGGGAGGTGAAATCGGACTATCACGGCGAGTCTGGCCCGGGAGCATACGCACCAAGCCGACGTCACAGCCACAGACAGATTGACGTTACAAAGTACTCCGCATCCCCAAACTTGAGTTCGCCTTCGGAGCATGTGTCTCTCGCCGCAGACAGGCTCATCATGAGGTGTAAATCGCCGTTTTCCTATCCCAGGAAGACTTACCGCTACTTCGCAGTGCTCTGAAAGAAGCTTAGAATATGTAAGTCAAGTTGTCTCAGATGAGATGAATCGACGACCGTATGTACAGACTCAGATAAGATGATCAACAAGAAAGCGGATCAAACCCCTATCAATCGGTGATACCACTCGCGTTACGTCACGGCTGCGTGACTCGCTTGATGACTGCAAGCGCCCAGCGCTACGTACTATTACACCCGGGCCATCACTCCAGCCTGCGTCTTCGAGCTCGTCTGGAAGGCGCGTTTTGTCGAGCTTCTCGCGCAGAAGTACGAGGACAGCGCTGGGGACGCACAACGTATAAGCCCGAGGCCGTGGCTGGGGAGCGGACATTATAAGCTGAGGACCGCCGGAAGTTGTGACGAAACTCAAAGTTGGCAGACGGCAGTTTCAAGTGTGCATCGCGTTGAGCTCACCCCTGCCATATTCCGCTTCACATGTGGAGTCAATAGTGCGAGATAAGTTAGTTGCCTCACAGTCGGCGGTTTTCCGAGCAAAGAAAGTTATTGTCCAGAAGACGTCAGTATATGCGACGCCCGCTGCAATCGGGATCTCACCGAGTGCGCGTCCAAGTCGGCCAGGGCCGTGCCGCACTCCCAATCCTCGTCGTGTAGTATTGAGCCCATTGAGAAAGCAGTGAAGGATGAATGCGTACAAATCAATTGTAGCCATTATCACCAGAAATGACACCGAATGCAGGCCCGCCCTTGCCGAACATCGCGCGCAAGTCAGCAGCGAGCGCGCCCGGCTTCTCGTGCGCAGCAAAGTGCCCGCCGCTCGCCCCCGACTCATCGACGACATTCCCCATCGTGCGCGCCCACCTACTCCCGTTTAACACCTTTCATTGTGACACGAGGGATGTGATTGGGATTCGCACGTTCTCGGGGGGCGGATCAATTCCTTGGGGAACAGCGACACCCCACCCGGAGCCGCACACCACGGCACAGCATCGTTAGGGTTGTCCTTGTGCTTGACTTCTTCGTAATAGATCCTCGCCGACGCTGCAGGGCCTGTTCTCGAGAGCCAATAGATCGAGACCCATGTGAGCACTAGCGCTAGCACGCCGTGTCAGTGATGTTGCGATAGCGGAACGCGAGGCAGAACACGCACCCTCGTCGTCGTCCCAAGGATAGCCATCGGACCAGAGCATGAGCTTCTCGTAAATCCACGCGAGCAGACCGGTTGTGGAGTCTGCGAGGGAGTACCCAGTCGTCTGGGGCTGCGTGCCCTGCTCGGCGCTGTAGCCATTTCCCTTAGACATGAATGATTTCTTGCGCTGGAGACACGCTCGCTCAGCTGCTGAATAAGGAGTGAGCGTGTTTTGTAGCCAGAGGCGAGGGAAGCTCCAGAATGATAGAGGGTCGACAACTCTGGGAGGAGGTGAAAACCATGTGAGCAAGAACAACAGTGCAATGCAGCGACTCCATATGACGCGGCGTAGTCCGTGTGCCATGCCTTCACTATGACGCGGACGTGAGCAGGGGGAGGAGTTTTGCGACCTCTAGGAAGTGTCACCGCCCTGGTCAACATGGTGGTCAGAACTTCCGCATGCATCATGCGAGATTGACACTCACAACCGTGCACGAACAACAATGGGATAGCGTTCTTCACTTCACTCCTTTGGTGAAAAAATTGGACGTTGAGCGTTCCAAATCCGTCGATGCCGACGTTGGTAGTGAATTGCGGAATCTCGTTGATCTTCGCCTCCGCTAATCGCCAGTCGTAGCCGTCCTTCCAACGTATGATGAGCCGCTTAACTTCCGCAAGCGGCACACCGTAGTTCCATGCGGCGCCTTCGACCTCGTCCGGAAAGCGAGTGGTGTTTAGCCTTGTTTAGCTTCTCTTGTAACAGCCCAAGATTAGTGTCGGGATCAATCAAAGTGAAAGGTTGCACGCTCATGGTGATTCTGAGAAAGGATGATGGCCACCCCCTTATGGCTCGGCTGAGAGCATTAGTAAGACAGTCTGCTCGAGCCTCGAGTCAGTACGCCAATGTTTGGAGCAGACTTGGAACAAGACTTGGAACAGACCATTTTATGAAAGCCCGACGTGGCGGATCGAGATCGTCGCGAAGGTGACAGGCGATCCCACAGGCGCCTCACAATGTATGACGTCACGCGTCGGTTGGACACGAACGGACCAAAGATCCTGATGCGAGATAAGTAGTGCGTCAAGTAAAAGGCTTTATATTTTGCGATGTTGTACAACGGATACCGCACACTTCGAGAGCAAATCCACTCTTGTGGACCTATATGAGGGCATTCAGTCATACCCAGTCTTCCCGGGGACGACACTAAACGCCGGCCCGCCCTTTCCAAACATTGCGCGCAGATCCCCCACAAGTGCCTGCGGCTGCTCGTGCGCGGCAAAATGGCCGCCTGCCTGGTGCTCCGACTCAAAGACAACATTCCCTGCTTGGCGCGCCCATCTGCACACATACCCTATTGTCAGCTACAGAAGCAAGAGTATAGTGAAGACGCACGTCTTGGGCAGGGAGGTGAGTTCAGCGGGGAAGTACGAGAGACCGCAGGGAATCGAGCTCCACGGGACGTAGTAGTCGTTCGCGTGCGTGACCTCGTAGTAGATCCTCACCGACGCCGCCGGGCCCGGTCTTGAAAACCAATAGACCGAGATCCACGTTAGCACTGCACAACAGCCATCAGTCTGACGGCGAGGCACTAGGAGCATCACGCGCACCCTCGTCATCGTCCCAGGGGTATGCGTCTGTCCACACGACGAGCTTCTCGTAGATCCACGCGAGGAGGCCGACAGGCGAGTCCGCAAGGGAGTAGCCGAGCGTCTGCGGCTGCGTCGCCTGCTCCAAGAAGTAGCCCCGCCCCTTGTTCTGGAACCACTGCTGCCGCGCCAGCGACTTCTTCTCGGCGTCGGTGTATGCAGTGAGCGCGTGCTGCAACCAGAGGCGCGGGAACTTGAAGAATGAGGGTGCGTAGCGGATCCTGGAGAGAGTATAAATTCGTCTGGGGGATGGCGAGGGGATGGATGTGGGGCGTACCTCGGGAAGTTAGTGTGCCAGGCCTTCACACTCTTGTGACCGTAGTGATGCGCGAGTTTGCTGGCAATCTGAGGGCTGTGAGCATGTGAATATTTGAGAGCAGCACCACATAAGACGCACGAAGGAGCCCCAATCACCGCCTTGTACGACTGAGATCCGGTAGTGAGTACCAGCAGATCGGGGACCTAGAGCGAACGCACCATACTCGTCGTATCCCAGGGCCAACATGAGCTTGTTGACCACTTCCGCGTACTGATCACCGGAGAAACCAGGCTTCTTCACAGCCTCAGAGAAGCCAAAGTTGGGCAGGCTGGGTGCGATGACATGGAAGCTTGGGTGACTGGGCGACGCCTCGGTCAACAGCGGGAGCAGCTTCCTCACTTCCAGGAAGTGCCCGGGCCCTATATGCGCACACGACCGTCAGCAGCGGTCCCGTCGAGCATAAACACGCGACGCACATCCATGCAGGAACAGCAGCGGTACCGCATTCTCCACCGTGCTCTTCTGGTGGATATAGTGGATGTTCAGCGGCCCATGCCCGTCGACCTCGATATCCCGCGTGAACTGCGGGATCTCGTTGATGCTTGCCTCCGCCGCGCGCCAGTCGAAGCCCTCCCTCCACCGTGCGAGCAGCCGCTTCACGTCCGCGAGGGGCGCGCCGTACTCCCACCCCGCGTTCTCCAGCTCATCCGGCCAACGGGCGAGGTCGAGCTTCTTGTGGAAGAACTCGAGGTCGGCGTCGGGCACAGCGACCTTGAAAGGCTGTTCGGCCATCTTCACTGAGGTCTTGAGCGAGAATCCCTGATGATGTGCGTGCTTTTATAAGAGTATGATGCGCGTGCGCGATACGGGCTTCGAATTCCGAGATGCTCATACCGCCGATTCTAGTGTTGCTGAGTCAAATGAATTGCATGTCCCTTGGATATGCCCGGTGTGCTCGTATACAAGGCACGCGCTTGCACACGACCAAGCAGCGAGGGTCTGCACGAAACGAGTCAAGCGGCCCAACATTGAACAAGGCGTCGGTCACGGGCGCTTGTCCCGATCTACGGATAAGTACGCCCGATATATGCTTATTACATAAGCAATCATAGAATCAATCCTATTCACATAATTCAGGGCCTGGGTTATTCGTGCATTTCATTGTCACACCTACCGTGATACGCTATCCCTTCTGGAGTGCGTCTGCGAGCCTGTGTGGCATTGTGGTTGTGAGGTTCACTTTGGCAGGTACGGTGTTTCTTCGTTATAGACTAATGCAGTCGTTATGTATATCGCCATGAGCGATTTCTCCGCAGAGTATCTAGTAAAAGCCGTCCTATAACCAAAATGTATTTGTCTCGCCAGGCCACGACCTCAGCGCTCAGCAATAGACAACTACAATTGTACTATGATATGCGGCTTAGCACACAATGGCACTGATAGTATGTCACATCTTGTTGATTCACTACAGATATCTTCTCAGAATAACTCGTACATACTACATGTCACTTCAATTCGCGGCTCCGTCAGCTCACATGCGCATATCCTCACGACGTGAGTGGCTTCTCCGTCGACTGTACGGAAGGGTCGAGCGGGGGCGCGGCGCTGCCGACGCCAGTGGACGCAGTGCCCACATCGGCGTGCTTGTCGGTCTGACTTTCCTTGATGCGCTTAGCCTCCTCGTGGATGTCGAGCACCTGCTTGGAAGTCGTCGTGTAGAACTGGAAGACCTTCTGGCCCCACGGCGACGAGATAGCGCGCGTGTAGTACTATATTCCACAGCCAGGTCAGATCAGTGCGCAAGAAGTCCGTGGGTGAAATGGGGGACGCACGTCGGACGCCTGTTTGCTGTAGCCCTTCTGCTCATCGACGGCACGGGCCTGCTGAGTTGCCTGCACGAGCTTCTCCTGGACGTGCGCAGAAATGGTCTTGTCGTGCCCGACCACCTTCTCGCCGAGCGTCGTGTCGAGCCCCTGCATGTAGTTCAGGAAGCGCGACGAGATGCCGTGCTTGGTGTCGAGCTCGATCGCGCGCTGCAGGATCTGGTCGTGCAGCTGGTAGCCCTTCGCAAGGTACTCCGCGGCGACTGTTACGGAGAGGTCAGCGTGAGTGGCGGAAAACGGGCCGGGTTCGGCGTACTGGCTGCGCGCGGCTTATCGCTTTGCTCGATGTGCGCACCATCGCCTGCGGATGTCGGTCGCTCGTCGGGGTGCTCCTTCTCACTCGTCACAGTCAATGTTGCGCCGTCCAGGCTGCCACCGTTCAGCATTAATGCTGTCTTTGCTGCGGACGGCTTCTCGAAGTGCACAGTGGCGCTATGCTGAGCGGGATCATGGTCGATGGATGTGATCTTCCCGCAGAACCTAGAGGGAAGGAAATCGGGTCGTATGAGCATGTGAAAGCTCAGCAGTCTGGTGCAGACTCACGAGAAGAACTCATGGAGATGGTCCTTAGTCGTTGCCGAAGAAAGGTTGGAGACCTGTACGTTAGTTATGGTCAGCAGAACGCTCGCTCTCTCTCGAGTGTGCCGAGCTCACCTGAACGGCGTAGGTAGACATGATGGGCGTTGGATGGAGAAAGAACTGAGAAGGCCATCGCGACCAGGCTCATCTATGGATCGAGCAAGATCGCCCCTCTTGGCTGCGCCATTGTGACCGCCAGTGACGTCGTCCGTAGCGCCTCCACGTGGTCCATCTAGACTTGCAATAGACGCCCATTTACTCACACTTCGGCGCTTGAGCGCTGAGTCAGCAGCAGCTCCGTTGCCTCCCCATGGCCCCTCCCACTTTCAAGTTCAAATTTGTGTCAAAGCTTCAAGCTACCCATAGCCAGCTTTCGCAGACGCGACGGTATCCTCTTCATTGATACATAGGGCTGAGCGATTTCAAATCGCCTCGACTAAAGCTTGCTAACTGATATATTGTCCTCAGATGAAGACTCGGATGTTTCACTGTGTGACCAGTGTTAATCAAGCCAGCGAACGCTCGTAACTGTTTACGGAGGCTCAGTTCAAGGAACAGCGCTATAGTCGTGGTAAGTACCTATACATCGCTCCAACAGTGGCCGCTTCAGCTTCATGTTCTCGAATACTGATACCACCCGTACCCCATGCTCAGATTATATAGGGAAGCATAACCATGTCTTTCGCCATAATCAATGGCTATGTCGCCGAGCTCATCTTGTCACTTTTTGACCAAGAGGATGCACTCAAGCTCGCATGTACTTGTCGCTCCCTTCGCACTCCCTCGATGCGACGATCCCTGTCCCAACTCACCATCCGAGGCACATACCGAGGCAATCATCGCGTCCAAAGCTTCTGCGACTACTTACTCGCCTATCCCAACATCAGACCTCTCTACGCATCCACGACGTGTGGAAGAAAGACAATGTGGTACCTGTATGCAGCTCTCTGGCTGCAATCCTCCGCCGTGCGCATTCCCTGCGCGAGTTGTACGTCGCTCGGCAAGCCAAACTCGTTATCAACGCTTGTCCCGCATTCGCCGACGCGCTAGCATTCATCGACTCGCTGCATGCGTTCGACATATGTGATGTAGACTGGGATGTCGTCTCGCCGATACTCTCCCGTATGCCCTGCCAGAGTTGCGTGTACTACGGTTCGAGGTGGAGAGTGGTAAACGGCGAAGCAGAGCGGCTAAGCCACGGCAATTACACCACTTCGTGAACTCCCTCACGACACTGGCACTGTACTATGTCCCCAATATCTCCGAAGTCATTGAACGGCACCCCGTCTGGCCCCACGTTCAGACGCTCTCAGTGTTCAATGGCCATCTCAATACCCTTCGACATCTGTCTCGCGCGTTCCCAAACGTCCGGACTCTCCGCATTCGGATCCTCCATCTCAGACAGCTCTACGCCTCCCGAATGTCCTCGCCTGGACTTCGTAACCATCAGAGCAGACATCTCCCTTTCGTGCCCTGTACACCATGTGCAAGTGGCCTTGGACTGCCAGGATCACTGAGCTGAGCTGCTCTATGACCGGAGGATGGACATGGTTGCAAATGCGTCGCTCGTCGCTCTGTCAGCATGCCTGAGCATTCGACTGCTGTGGCGTGCAGCCGCCCAGACGCACGCCTTGAGAATCCTTCAGCCGGATGCAACTCGCGCCTTTCCAGATTATCTACCGGTGGTACTCATTGTAAGCTACGTCCTCATATGTGGCGGGTGTTTTGTATTCATGTGTCCGCAGGACGCCTTATTGGCGAACCTGAAGTCGCTGCCTCTCCGCGTTCTAGCGATCGACTTCCGCTTGCCTCCTTCCCCCGAAGATCGTGAGGGGCATGCGAAGCGGGTCATCGCAGGGCTCAAATCGCTCCATTTGGTCGGCATCTGGACAGGCATGCATAGATGGGTTTACCGTAGACGCGGACGACGCCGTGCGATGGGATTTCTCCGGGTGTGCCTGTTATCAAGCCGTGGCTCCGTCTGGAGGCGAGACCAGAGACGCGAGAGCACTCTCCCAGTACGCTGGGCGGAGTTGTATCCTGGATGAACAGCAGTGTCGTCTACCACTCATTCGTTCTTGACGCTCTATTCATATGCCGTCATGATCCATTCAAGTTGTCGCCGCAGGGCGCACCAGAAACATACCATGCTCGGCCCGGGGTCACTTCACCGTGACACGAGCAGCCGCCGCTGGTAATGTTCCGAACGCGTGGGCTTGCGTCCAGTGTTGTCTCTGGGAAAATTGTAGTTGGGTATGATTGATTGCCGCTCTTTATGATAAGTATCCCCGGAGGCTGGCTGTCAATGGTATTAACTGGTATGCGGCGAGCATGTCTCAGCAAGCGACGCGTGAGGTCGCTTATGACCATACCGCCATAGAAAGTAACGCACGCTGTTAAAAGTTTCTTACTGCCTTCGGGTTTGCTGCATCTGGGGCTGCAGTCACACTGGTCCTTGCGTAGCGTTGATGCGTACTAGGACCTCGTACAGAACGCGGCGCGTCGAAATTTTATCGACCGTGGCTAGTGTCTAATTGATCTCGTGCTAATTTAATTGGCTAGTGTCCGAGGAAAGAGAGGACCCTGGGACACTGACATGCTTCTATTTCTACGCTGCATGATTCGGGAGAACCGGGCGGAGACTTCAATGGTACGGCCCGAACGGTAGCGGCAAGCAGGGACCGGGGTCTAGCATACGGATATTATGTACCGGATATATGTAAGAACCGAGCAGACGACAATTGTGAGTACGCACATGCGTCAGGTGGCGCTCCTCGGTGGAGAAAGAGAGAGAACATCTTTATATTTATGCTGCGCGACAGGCGAACATAGCGCGCCAAAGCACAGTGTGTGCTCCTCGGTGGAATGATTGGATCCATAGGGTTTGCTCCGTCTAGTGTAGATGCCCTTCCTACGGCGGCGACGCGCCTTCAAAGAGTACAATAGTTGTGGCATGACGCGGCAGCATTGGGGCCGAAGAATGCATCCTCAGGAGCGTACGTTTGTGCCGCGAGAGTCGTACCAAATGGGTGAAATACACTGAGTAGCATTTCATAGCTATCTCCTCTTCTACGCACCATGGCGTCGGGCTTACCAGGCCGATGCCAGTAGAGTTCAGTGCCAGCAGATCAGTCGAGCGCAGATCAGACTTGACAAGCCCGCAACACGAGAGTGAATCACTGATCCTAGGCGGTGTCTGACAGTGACGCCTGAGGGCCTCAGCAAGCTCACAGCAGCATGGCATTCGTGCAAGTCAGTCCGAGACGCTGACAACGCGGGTAATTGTGACACTGGACAAGCCGCCTCTCCACCCAAACTCCGTCTCGAAATGATCAACGCCGTGCCCTGCCCAAGAGGGGAAGCACGGATAAGCGATGCGAGGGTCGTGCTGCTGACCCCGACGCTTAGCTCGGAAGAACCTGTTACAGTACTCAGTGCGGATAAGTTCACTTGCAAGGCATGGTCAGCCACGACAGTGAGCGCCGTCTGCGAACGTATAAAATCAGTGGTCAAAGAGCATATCGAGTCAGTCTTCGCTGAGCCGTCAGTCGAAGACCTCATCCTCCTTCTGCAGTTCGGCCCACCCTCCTAAGGATCGAAATGCGTCTCCTCACTGCCATTATCTCGGTGCTCGCTGGCTCAACGGCTCTGAGCGGCGCAGCAGCCTTGCCTCGAGCTGTACCAAGGGATGGCGCCGCTACGCAGGGACCAGATGGTTTCATCTCACCTAAAGTCTTCATTATCAGCATGGTGAGTTGCCCAGTACGTCTCGTCGTAGCATGAACGAGAGTCCTGACGCGCTATGTAGTTCGCACCTGAGGCTGGGGCATGGTATGGCATCCCCGACTTCAACATCCTTGCAGTCAACGTCACTGTCCCCGGGCTATCTATGCTCTTCCCCGACGTCCATTGCACAGACGACGGACAGATCTGCCAGCTCGTCACTGGTGAAGGCGGTGGGTAGACGTGCCTGGCTTTCAGACTATCATAGCAGACACTGATAGCTACTCCAGAAATCAACGCTGCGACGACTATCGCATCGCTCGTCGCGTCGCCTATGTTCAATTTGGAGCAGACATACTTCATGATCGCCGGCATCGGGGGAGTTAGTCCCGAACTCGCCACACTGGGCTCCGTGACGCTCGCCAAGTACGCTGTCCAGGTTGCGCTCCAGTACGAATTCGACGCTCGCGAGATCCCTGCGAACTTCTCGACTGGCTACGTCCCCTTCGGGACCAAAGCCCCTGGCCAGTACCCGCACAACATCTACGGCACCGAAGTATTTGAGCTTAACGAGGCTCTGCGTGACAAGGCAAGCAAATCATGCGGTGATAAGACTGTGCTGCCTGAACGCTGACTGTCTCAAAGGCAGTCGAGCTGGCCCAGACCGCTACACTGAATGATACCGTCGCAGCCGCCGAGTACCGCGCCAACTACGCCTCGGTTCCCGCCTTCATCGCGGGAGCAAGCGGGCCAACCGTCGTCGCCTGCGACGCTGCTACCTCGGATGTGTACTTCTCCGGCAACCTACTCGCGGAGGCGTTCGATAATCAGACGCGGCTCCTCACCAACGGCAGCGGGATCTACTGTTCCAGCGCACAGGAGGACAATGCGAGCCTCGAGTCGTTCCTCCGGGGCGCCATCCAAGGCGCTATCGATTTCAGCCGCATCATCCTCATGCGCACAGGCAGCGACTTCGACAGGCAGTACCCTGGCGAGACGGCGACGCAGCACTTACTCTATGACCACCAGAACGGCCACACACCTTCCATCAGCAACATCTACCTCGCGGGCATCAAGATCGTGGAGGCCATTGTCAACGATTGGGATAAGACGTTCGAGGCGGGTATCAAGCCCACGAACTATGTCGGTGATATCTTCGGTTCCCTAGGCGGAACGCCCGACTTTGGGTACGTGATGCGCCAGTATATGTTCCGTGAGATGCTGAACGATGTTGATAGGCCATACCATGATGGAGTTCAACCGTTGGCCAGGAGGAGCGTCGAGGCCCGGCACCGTCGCCGAGCGTATTTCGATTGATTTGCGGTCGTGAAGACGTGCAGGATTCGTGTCAATGGTCGGGCGAGGCTGTCAGAACACCGCTCTTTGAAGGACATCGTATCGATATCTCTTACTGATGTCATGGCTTTCAACTTTGTAATGGCCCATTTGTGCTGCTTTTGTCTATTCAATTTGAAACGCATAAGCTGCGAGCACATCCATGAGTCGAACCAACTAACCGGGGGTTTCCCCGCTTGGTGTAGGTGTAACGACTATTGCGACATTTCGCGCGCTACCAGAGGCCTGGTCAAAAAGGTTGACCAGCTGCACGTCCATGCTTGTGCCCTGCAATTCGCGTCCATATGAGAGCGGATGGTGCAACTTCACCAATCAAGTCCTACCTTCAATTCATCTTGCAGCCATTCTTTCCTATCCAGCAGGATCAGGCTCTCGATCACCGGTCCTAGTATGCAACGCAAAGCTTGGAACACCTCAAGCCGACTCTCCATCGAAGGGTCCTTCTCGCACAAAGCCGGTTCAAATACAACGCCAAGGCGCTCCTGCGCTCGCGCTACGAACGTCGCCCAATCCGAGTAAGCCGAATCATTGAGCCTACCCAAGCGTCGGAGAGCAGGTGTTTCGCCATTGATGACGGCGGTCTCGTCCAGCATCAAGTCGCGTCCCTCGGGTGCTGCAGGTGTGGAGACCAGACCGTGCTTCTCGAGTATATCCTGCAGAAGCGCCCGCCATACCACCTTGCGGATAGCGAGAGTCGCAGCGGCAAGTGTCTCCTTGGTGCGGAGCCATTGACCGGGATTCTGGGTAGCTAGGTGAAAATGGTTCGGCGTGAACATGGCGGCCGATCGTTGTCTGAATAATTCCGCCAACTTTCGTGACAGAGGGAAGTCTGCAGCGAAGCATGGCAGTTAGACGAGTACCGAGCGGAGGTGCACCAGTACTCACCACCAGACTCCAGAAGGTTATAACAGCACCCAATGATCACGGCCGCGCGAGGATGCCATTTCTCCCGCCCTTCGTTGTCTCGTAGGCGCGAAATGAAAGCACGCAGAATGTTCGGCGTCAGGGAGCCGCATGCATGCAAGGCTACGAACAGCATCGGTAGAGGTGAACAACCGGAAGGCCGTGGCGTTCGCATCTCCTCGGACCACTCGTCGACCGCGCGTAACAGACTATCTGAGCGAATCTCGAGGATCTTATATGCCAATGAGCCGGAAGACTCGTGGGTCTGCGCTCTTGGACGTATGTCTTCATTCCCAACGTCAAGCGTGACGTCGCACGGCTTCGTCGGATGTTCCAGGGCCTTCTTCCGTTTCTTGGGTCCCATCGTTTCCCTGCGAGCGGCGCCTTTGCTCTGAACGTCGCTCCAGTCTAGGGCGAGCACATCCAGGCCTAACCGATCCCTCATGGCGCGGGAAAGGTATGCCTAATCCGCCGAGTCGTCAGCTATTTTGTTGAAACAGAATAAGCAGAGCAATCATCTATGTGCAATGTCGCGCGATTTGGGAGAGCTACGCAACGAGGGGCATCGGAAAGACATGGGGCACCATGCCTACAACGAGCTCTGAGAAAAGACTCACGAACCTGCCCTGCCCCCACATCTACCGCATGCTTGATCCTCACTAGTTCGGGGGACGTAGCGAGAAGCTTTGAGAGGTAGGCTGACATGCGAACGATCTCGTGTGCTTTCTTCGGTGACATGCCGAGTATCCGCTCTTCCGATGGCACAGACATATTCGACAAACCGTGACGTGACTGCATGTCAAGCGTAGGAGCATGCCTTTCATTCGAGGCGCACATGTTCAGTATCAGTTAGTTGCAAACTAGTGGAAAGAGACAAACCGACAATGCGATCTCATCCATCTCGCGAGACAGCTGCATCCGCCGCGCTGCATCGACGAGCGACTGCACCTCGTCTGGAATCGACAGCCAAGCCGAATCGTTGTCTTCTTTCTTCTGCGAGTAGTAGCGCATCACAAGTAGCCACTTCGGCTCCGCTGCTTCGACAGTATGTGTTCTGCCAACATTATCCGCCAGGCCTTCCACATCGCCAGCCCACGCCCACCAGGAAGCCCATTCGGAGGGGATACTGCATCCCGCTGACGAGAATAGTCGGTTCGGATGGGTAGAAAGGATGCTGTCTACGCTTTTCGTGGAGAGAAAGGAGAGCATATCGACAGACATGGTAGGGACACGGAGGGAGACGGCCAGGATGAGTCGCGGTGTAGCCACCGACGAGTGTAGATTTCTCGACCGCCGGGCCGGATGACCCGATCATTTTGATAACGTATCTACTTACTTCGAAAACGCGAGTCTTACCCACGCTCTAAATAATACATATTGATAGCATAATTACCGACTATTACCATCACCCCTCAATCCAATCTCGGGTTCTATAGTAACTTACTAGTGGTCACCATTCACCGACAGCGGCATACACCTCCGTCGCCAGCATAGGAATCCAACTAGTGGTGCCCTACGCATCTGTACAAGACCAATCACAGGTCAGCCTCGCAACTCGTTGCATGGTAATAATGGCAGACTAACGCACGCATATGGTGAGATCTGCTGCCAGTGAAGAGCAAATTAAAGCAGCGCGCGGGGGCGAACCATGCCTTTCCTGCAGCTCGATCTCGACGTGATCCATGCGATCTTATCCCACATCGAACCGAAGGACGCCCTTCCCCTTGCCTTGACATGTACTTCGGTACACGAGGCTGCAATGCGACATCGCTTGGCCCACGCCGATATCAGTAACTGCACGAAGGAGGCTCTCGACTCTTTCTGCAGGTGCATCGCGCGCAATGGCTTGCGTCCACAGTACCTGACTAGCATCAACATCGCATCATGGCCTAAACCGAGACCCTCGCAGGATAACCGAGACCGAGAAGACCCTCCGGGCCTTGAGACGATGGTGCGACTGTCGCACATCATTTCTCAAACAACCCGACTATCGAGGCTCGAATGGGACCAGGGGATGATCGTCGACCCCCCACCGCATTGCCTTCTGGACGCCGTTACTGGTATTCGTACCCTGACGGTCGTCAAACTCA
>MPVS01000189.1:0-47651 GCA_001931775.1 Fomitopsis pinicola
CGAGTGGCTGAAGAAGGAGGAGATGTAAAGGGTGTGTGTGTGTCGGTGATCCGTGCTTTTCTTCTGTTCTCTCTCAGCTTGTTGGATTGCGTGTGGAAGCTCCGGTTTCGTGTGTGTGTGTTTTCCTACTTATTGCCATATATCGTCCACGTCGTCATATGAACTCACGGACTCGCGTCGCGTCGCTGCTTGCTGCTGCTGTAATTCTATCTGACACACGTACGTGCGCGCACATAGTACGTCTTGCTGTATGAAGTAGCTAGCTATTAGAATTGTTCTGATGATGTTATGTCTGTGCTCTTTGCTCGCTACTTTGACGGCTTGGTGTAGACCCCTCAACTCAAGCTTAAGGCTTCGAATGCAAATCCTGCTTCAAAGTTCGGATTGTCAATCGATCGATCGAGAAAGCGTAACCCGGTGGCGGCGAGACGACGGGCCCTCGCAAGCATAGACTAAACACCATTGACATCTTATAGACCGTCGTATGGCTGGCATTGCGGTAGTCTCATACCAAGACCCTCAAACTGCGGTGACCGCCCAGCAATGTAGCCGGGTATGGCTACGCCCTGCAGACAGCCAGCTGGATCAGTGCGGTAGACATGCACCGGATCCCCCTTGGTGCGATTGCAATTTTCGGGTTTTCGTCGACTGATTGAAGGGAAGCAAGAGTCTTATTCCAAGCCTGCATCCTCGGTACGTATGACTTATGCGTATCCTTACTACTGATTCGTACCATCGGTACCATCCAGACTAGAAGCACATTTCGGGATTCCGCGCCCCTCAGAGCCTCACGACCGACCAATGGAGCGTGATCGCGACCTCGAGCCTCACATCCGGGAAGTCCAGCCACTCGTCCGCGTGCGCGTCGACCTGTGACGGGCACGCCCCCGAACACGTCCTCCCACATCGCGACCCACGACTCGGGGGAGTGGCAGAACATCGGCCAGCGGTCGGGGGCGGGGGGCCAGGGGAGCCCGCCGCGCTCGCGGAGGCCGATGTGGCTCCCGAAGACCATCGAGCCCGGGCGCGCTTCGAGGAGCCCCGCGAGGGCCGCGCTGGACGGGCTCGTCGAAGAGCTGGANTGGCGGCGAGGGCGAGGTGGGCTTGACGGGCGTGCTGGCGAGGAAGGCGGGGTCGAAGACGTCGCCAGCGAGGAAGGACACGGCGAGGCGCGCGGGTGAGTCGTGGAAGAGCTTGTAGCCGATGTCCCAGTACCCTGCCCGCAGCGCGCGGAGTGGGGAAGGAGGGGAGGGGCTGGTTAGTGGCGTGGGGGGTACAGTCAGGTACGCTGGCTCTTGCCTGGGCGGAGGTCGGTCGCGACGCAGTTCTTCGCTGGGAACCCGTCCGCGACGGCCTTCCTTACATCGACGCCGACTGCGATTGGTCGTCTTAGGACGACCCTGGATTTTTAGAGGGAGACAAGAAGTCACTTGCCGCAGGTCGCCATCTCGAGGAAGATCGCTCCAGGCCTTTCCCTCCCCAGCCGCAAGAAGTCTTGGTAGATCCGGTAGTGGGAGATCTGAAGCCTCCGAATGATGGCGGAGTCGGAGTGAGCGAGGTACGTCAGTATATGTACACCCTGGAGTGGGCCTCGCCTCGCGAACGTAAACCAACGGATGCTTGGGTACGGAAACAACTGGAAGTGTTTTTCGTAGCGATCAGGAGTTCCGTTCGAGCGTTGACCGAGGAAGCCATAGGCCTACCTCGTATGCCTCCTTCTGCATACGGAGTATGTGCTGCTTTAGCTCCTCCTCGTCATCGATGCCAGTTTGTGATTTGAAGAACGCAATCTCCTGTTTGCCCAGAGTGTAGAGCTTCCCGTGGAGAGGGTAGGCCACGAACTCCCTCTTGCCGACTGCATCGAAGTTGAGCATGCCCATCGTCAAATCGAGCTAAAAGGTACCTCAGGCTGAGCGATGTTGTGTCCGATATGATAGAAATTTCATTAATAGAACTTGCACCGTGACGCGATCGTCCGCATTACTGAGGCAGTAGCGGCATGACGGTATTGTGCGACGATAGCGGGCAGCGCAGGCGTGCCCACGTAAACATGCACACGCATATGGAGGTCTTCTTGTGTGGTCCGAGACTGCCTTCCTTCAAGTCGCCGCCGCTGTTCTCTCAATCCACGTAAACTTTAGGCAACGGCGGCGCGTACCGATCAGGTCTGCGCAATACGCGACCGCAGGCAGAAGAAAGAAGGGGTCTGCAGAATATTGTGCCCGGGATTGGACTGTGGCTGGACGAGGGATGCCATCCGAAGACCTAGTCACCTACTGAAGTCGAATGTCGACGTAGACAGCCACATGTGCGCGATCTCGATCGCACCTTGCCGCCACAAGATCTTAGATTGGCACTCGTCGATCGAGGAGCATCCTGATTTTCTGGCGCGTAATTCCTGCGAATTGTCTGCTGTCCTTACCTCTACGCATGCTACACTAGGGCACTTACTGCTGGCTATTTCTTGGGCCGTGAATTCTAGTTGAAGAAACTGAGACGTAGGAATGTCTACGCGCAAGGTTTCGCGAAAGGAAGCGTCGAGCAAAACAAGTTACAAGTTCACCCACGCGGCGGACATTCGACGCGCTCTCGGAGCTAAGGACGAACATGCTCTCGCAGAAGGCCTCACCGCCTTGCGAAACCAGTTGACTGTAAAACACGACGAGCCGCCTCTCGGTGTCAGTGACGACCGCTTGCTGCTAGCGAACGCATGGCTGGAGACCTCAGCTGGTGCTGGCGACTTGTTCGCTATATGGGAGGCTACCAACTCGGTGCGTCGACCGCTACTTCCCGCCTCGATTTGGCTGACCTCTCGCCCCCTCAGAGACAAACGTCGATCCTCATACCTCTCGTTGGCGTCCTGTCTGCCCTCCTCACACTTCTCTCGCCGTACTACCTGTACCATGCGCCCGCGCAACCCATCATCAACAACCTCCTCCTTCCGCAGTGGGCGCACCGGCTAAACAACTACCTTTCCGGGGCGAACAACGAGCTCATCCTCGTCTCTCTCAAGCTATTCTATGCACTATCCTGTTTCGCGAATGGGCGGGAGCGCAAGTCTCTGTTCGAGGTATTTGCTTGGGAGGCGAAGGTACGTATCTCACCAGGGTCCCTGACAATTGGTCGAGAGGCCTGATCCTCATCCGGACAAATTCCGCGCTAACGGGCGCTTCAAGCCTCATCCCCTCCGACACAAGTGAATGTGGGGCAGGCGGAGGCTTGATGCACGTCCGGACGTCGAGGGGTTCGTGATGTGCGACAGAGCATGGTCGCGGAGCGCCGCAGCGGGTGCATGCTGTGAGGCCTTGGCCCTAGTCCGCACATACTGCAGCGCGAGGCCGATTGCCATCCGGACAAGGCGGACTGGCGCGTCCAGACAAAAGGCCGAGCTCGGGTTCAGGCCTCCCCACTCATTACCAGGGGTTCTTTTTGACCTGCAGTGTATGCCGCGTGTGCTCATGTCACTTCTAGTCACTGCCCAAACTCCTCCATATGCGACGAAAAGGCCAAACCGACGATGGGCTTGACTTGATATTGAGGCCCGGTACGTGTACACTCACCCCTCGTCTCCCGGGTTTTCTCACACCGCCACAGACATCCGGACCCTCTTCGTCCTCCTCCTCCTGTCTTTCGTAGACGCTGCAACCCCGGCGTCGGTCAAGTCCGCGTTCCTCGAGCAGCGTCGGGACATATTCTCCTCCGTGTTCCGCGGCTTATGGCAAGACCCGTACTCCGTCGTCCGGCGGGTACTCGAGGTCTGTTGGATGGGAATATGGTCTGATCCCAAAATCAAGCGAACGCTGAAGGTTCACGTCTTCAACGAGACTGTCCTTGCCCAGGTATGTCTTCTCCTTCCGGTAGTCACCATGTGTGGTCCGGAGCTTGGCCATGCCGGAGATCGAGGGTGGTCTCTTCGCTTCGTGTTCGGGGCCCCGTGGCGAACTTTAGGCGAATACGCCCCCCTCTTCGTCATGGCCCGTCCGCAGGGATCATCGCCCAACTCCGCCGTACTCTGCGTCGGGACTCCATATGCTACTCCGGTGATAGGCTGAACTGACCAGCATCCGTAGCTACTTCGAGTGTACGAGCGCGACTGTCCCGAGGAAGGCGTCACTGATCGGGTGCCGGCAGACGTCGCCCATCACTTTCTACTCGCCATATGCACTCGTCCCGGTGTAGGCATCTGTTTCAAGGACAACGGCTGGTACCCGCGGGATGTCGCGTCCGAGGATAGCGCCGGTACCGGTTTCGAAGCACACGCCGAGGATTCAGGCTCGAGGAAGCAGAGCAGGATCAACAACAAGATCCTCGCAAACGTTCTCAAGACGCTCAAGGTCAACGAAGATCCGCGTCAACAGGAGCTCGCACTCAAGATCCTTAGTTCATGCCCTGAGCTGGTAGCAGGGTAGGGGCCCTTCAGATTCTGCTTCGACTCGGCTGACACGCACACAGGTACTGGCCTGCAGCAGCACTCACCCTGGAGCCACGTCTCTCGTCAAAATGGATCGCCAACATCGCTTTCTTCGGCCAGGTGATCTCTCTTCCCGTCCCCGTCTCCTCCTTCCATCTCCAGCCGAGCGCGGCCTCCTCGTCCTCTTCCACCACCCCGCAATACAACCCCACCCCGCCCCCGCTCTCCTCCCTCACTGAGAACATCCTCCCCGCCGTGAACATCAAGGTGCACCTCTCGCGCGGGCTCCAAGCGGCTTCCCCGCTCGTCCGGCACTGCACCGCGCTCGCGCTCGCAAAATGCCTGCTCAAGTACGACGCCGTCCTACGCACGCTGCTCAGCGTCGAGCGCGCGCTTGAGGAGGACGCGGACGGCCAGTGGACGCGCCGCCACATTGAGCTCGAGCGCGAGATCCGCCGGCGCGTGCCCGAATTCCAGGTCGTCCTCGGCTTCGCGCAGAAATCGACTGAAGCCGCGCGAGCCAATGCGAACGCGGAAGGCGAGAAGACGGACAAGAACCCGGTACGCGGCGCGCTGCTGGCAGAGAGCGCGCAGAGGCTGCTGTGGCTCTACCACAGATGCGTGCCAGCGGTTGTAGCAGAGGCACGGTTCGACGTTGGGAAGCTCCTACTGAGCTTGCAGCATGTCCTCGAGCATCCGACGGCGGGTGCGTCGGCGCGGACGGATGGTCTTGACACCCTTCGGCAATTGCACGTGCTCAGGCTGCTCAATGAGAGTGACCAGTTCAACTGGTCTGGCAAGGCTGGTGAGTGCACTGACCGAGCTTGCTCTGCGATATGAAGGCTCATTGTATGACAGGTGGGTCGCACAGTAATCTGTATATTCTCCTCAAGATGTACGCCGTCACGCAAAGTCCCGCGATTCGCAGCGCAACCGCAGCCCTCCTGCAGCATTCGCTCTCAAGCAGTCTTCTCTTTCAGCACGACCCCGACGAGCTGGTACTCTGGCTGAGATCGCTTCCCTTCACCGCTCGCTCTGCAGACGCCCAAGCACCCGATGGCACACCGCTCACCGACGAACGGGGCGCAGTCATCACATTCTTAGACGAGTGCGCTCAACTGTGCGCGAAAACACCGTACCGCTTTCTCGATGGGCTGCGTTCACTTAGCTCTGAAGGCAAAGGTGAGGATGTCGACATGGACGCGGCCGACCACGGGGCCTGCGTTGTAGACAACGAGACGCTGCCCAGCCCCTTGCTCATCACAATCAGCGAGCAACTGACAGCCAAACTCAGAGGGAAGCACTTGTCCCCCTCCAGCGCTCTGGCTGTCATCACTTTCGTGCGGAAGTTGGTTTGCCACCTCATGGGCAAGACGTGCCAGCTCGGTTGGCTGGTAAACTTTGTTGGACGGCTACGACGCGATGCATTTCCATTGGCGGTGTTTCCTGATCACCACTCCATAACGTCTGCCTGCCAATTGGAGGCGGAACACCTAGAGTGGTATCTCCAACGGGATCGTCCGTCGACCTCGAGTACTAAGCGTCAAAGTGACCATGTCCTTGAGGAACGCATCACACAGCTGGAAGAGGCTCCTATTCGTCAGTCACGGTTCACTGTTCATGCGCATTGCTATATCGCTAACCTCATGGTCCTTTGTAGCGGCAATCGAACTCGAGCGACAGTCCCTCGCATCAAGTCTAGTCGACTCGTACCGCTTCGCGCAACAGCCCATACCCGTGGATCAAGTGACCAAACTTATTATCACAATTGAGAACTTGCGCAAGCCCACGCTGCGTGCACTCTTCGAGGCTTTGAGACCGGATCAGCACTGCCTTTGGGAGCTCCTCGACATGCCCTCTTTATATCACAATCTACAAGACGAGTATGTCTCATTGCCTTGTCACATCTGCTTGATACTGACGAAGTCCAGGTTTACATATGAGGTACTCCTCACGCATTGTGGTGCCTCGCATATCGAGAACCCGGCTGCTCGCGGAATCTTAGCATCTTCTCTGGTCTCGACGTCCTCGAGCCTGTCTGACGTTGAGCGAGGTGCTGTGCTCATCAATCATAGACTCCGCGTCCACCTCGATGAGAAGGAGGATAGTCGAGCTAAAGACGTGTTGTTCCTCTTGGCACAAGCTATCGGGAACGCCAAGAGCAAGTTCGGTTCAAACGACTACAAGTACCTCCTTGTGCACGTTTTCGACATGGACATGGTGAAGCGGTTATGTGAACAGTCGTTGTCTGCCGACTTGCGGCGAGGTGAGGTCTTAAGCTGTCTGGTTTGCTAACGTATATTGACGTTGTTCGTAGGGCTGGAATCTCTCTTGAAGTGCGTCCCCAAAGAGAGCACGGACACTCAAAACATCACAGCTGTTTTTGCCCGTTTCTGGTTGATCAGAGCAAGCTCGGACGGATTAACAGAAGATGAGGTAAGCTCGGGCCTTTCGCACAATGTGAAAGGTGAACTTCACGTTCCATAGATTCAAACGGCAAAGCTTTGGATCCCATTCGCCGATGCAAGTGATCTGCTCACCCCACTTGACCACTTCGCAAACGTGCCCTCACTGGGACTGGAACGAGTTAGTCTCGTCGAAGACATACTCCACGCCCTGGCCAGAGACACGTCCGTTATCCAGCTGAAGCCAACAACTATCGCCTCTCTGCACTCGATATCACCTTCCTCAAAGCCGTTGGAAGCCATCCTAGGCGCCCTTCTCTACGATCGGATCCCTCTCTGTTACGACGGTCTACTCCCGAATGCGGAGGAAACGGATATGCGTACACTTGTCAATGAGTCAGCTCGACGATGGCGTCAGTCTACCACCCGCTCGGAATCCTTCGTGGCGATCGATGAGGTATTACAGTCGCAGCGGTGGTCAGACGCTACGGCAAATATTGTCGTGAGCTTGATTTATCGAGAGCCCTCCACACGGGGTCCCGTTCTGGACTGGCTCAAAGGCGACGTGTCTGCGCTCTGTACTACTCTCCACCTCGCGCGAGTACTATACGCACTGGTCGACTGTGGAACCCTCGCCACGGCTAGCCAGGACGACCTTACCCACTTGATCCCGCTCTATCGTAGAGTGCTGCGAGCTCTCGCTCGGGGGAAGAACACCGAGGGTACAGGTCGGCTATGCACCCTATATGTCAGAACTGCATGCACGATGATCGAGCAACTCGGCCCCATACGCGGTCATTTACTAGCAGCCCTTCAAAGAGAATGCAAGAAAACGGGTTCGGACGCAGTGTCTGTACACTTTATCCGAGTCGTGGCGTTGCTGTCCGCAGGCGGGAGGGCTGGACTCGCAGAAGTTTCAGAAGAACTACTATCAAAAGCTCTTCCATGGGTTGCTCGAGTTCTCTCCAGCGGAGAAACACTCGCACCTGCGGAGGTCGATGCATTGGCAGATCTGAGTAAGTCGTTTGCCATTCAATGCACAACCGCATCACTGAATCACCGCAGGCATCATCGTGCATACGGCCCCGCCTCGAGCTCATCTTGTCGAGACCGTCCTCACTGTTATCCCGCAGCAGCGCCTCGGCGATGCCGCCGCGATCAGCTTCGCTCGTGCCCTAGTACATGCGACCCCACTAAAAGTGAGTCTTGACTCGGGTCCAGCGGAAGCCGCACGTTTCTAATGGACCGCGCTGTAGCCTTTCGTCGTCAACAGGCTCCTCCAGAGCATTGTGCAGCACCCCCAGCTATATGCTCTGTCCGGTCAGAATACACGAGTCCGTGATGCACTCGCGGACCTGCTCCTCGATCTATTCCGACTGCACCCGTCGAATACGTGTCAGCCGACGCACGTCGAACCCTTACTGCGGCTTTACGGTGGCTCCCTCTCGCTTTCTGACACAAAGATACTGGCCGTCTTCCGCCTTTTTGAATCTGTCCGCAAGACGTCCTGCTCGACCCTACTCAGTCGCTGGTCTGCGTCTCCAACCGGATCCTCGTCCAATACTCTAGATGCCATACTGAGCCTCGACTCGAACCGCGTTCTGAAGACTTCGCTCGACTTCCCTCAGCGGCGTCGATGGGACGTAGACCTGTGGGAAACATACGATGCGATATACGACCCGGTATTCGTGATACTGCTATTTTCGCAGGTCTTGGCATCGTGCCCGCCGTCGTCTGCGTTGAATTGGATCCAGTTGTTCCGGACCAATGTGGTCAGCCTGTTGATACGTGCTGTGTCTGCTAAAGATGAGCTCATACGAAGCATCGCTATGGCCCAAGTAGCTGCATTGCACAAGACACTTCAGGTATTTGATCCTTATCATCATTGCGTTTTATACTGACCTCAGTGTTCAGGATGTGGACATGCAAGAACAACCGCACGTCCTATATATCCTAAATCTATTGAAGGACACCTTGGCAGAAGCCCCCAAAGAGAACGTCCCACGGCTCCCCACGTTCGCGACTTTGATACTTGCGCACGCATTGCGCGCCGTGTTCTACCCGTCAAACTTCATCTATCCTCTTACTGCAAAATTCCTGCTGCAGCGGCCCAAGCTAGACACGGGCGACGTGCCGATGTTGTTCGGCATGCTCTACAGCTCGTCCGAGCAATGGAAGAAGGAGCGCGGCTGGGTCGTGCGCTTCTTGAGCGACGCCATGGTGGGCTCGGATGAGTGGCGCGTCATGCAGCGGCGGCATACATGGGACCTACTCGTGAGCCTCTTCCAGAGCGAGGAGCGCGACAAGGCGCTTAGACGGGGGATCCTGGAGGTGCTCGCGAACATCACGTGCAATGCTCGCGCAACAACGTCGCTCATTCTCAAGTCTGCGCTCCTGTCATGGATCGAGATGCAGCTGGGGGACATGAGCACGGGCGAGCCGTTGGCGTGGGCGAAGATATTGGCCAATATCGTGTCGGTTGTGGATCCGGCAAAAATCGAGGCTGCGACGAATGGCGAGTGGCGCCTGACGTTTGGAAGGTGCTTGCGCGCCATCTTGACAAGTCCCGGTAAGTCGTTGCTCGAAGTAGGTACCTCAAAGGGTTCCTGACCTCTCCCCGTCTCCTATAGCTTGCTCAACGTCGGTCTTACCTTATGCGACTGACTTGCTCCTCCGGGTCGTTCTCCTCACTGGTTCGCCTTCGGTGGACACCCACCGACTAGTTCAGCCATCCGTGCGATGGCTTACAAAGATGGAAGAAGACATTGAAAGGCTCTCAGTTCATTCCCTCTCCGATAGCGACGGGGTACAGTGTAGCAGTTGTATCCTCCCTCCATATAGCTCACGTGGGCTGTTCGACCACGACCGCAAAGACGCAATCATCGAGTGGGGTGGGTGTATAGAACGGCTCTGGAGGGCTTGTATATCCCAACACGACAAGTGTCCCGAGTGGGATGCCCTGACCCACCGCTTACTGGTATGGAATGCCATTAACTCCGGGAGGACCAACGTAGGGGAGTGGGCAAGGAAAGAGGCGCTACAGTGTCTGGGCTCTCTGCATTAAATGTTGTATTATTTATTTATTTTCATGCATTTTCGCGGGATGTTCCTCGCACTGGCATGTCGATCGCTGATCTATTCGTCATCTCAGATCCAACTCCGTTCAGGATCGTCCTTGCTCGACAAGCGTCTCTCGCGGTCGCCTGAGACCGTCGTGGTCATGATGCGTCTTCGTCTATACAATCACTTTCGGTATAGCAAGTTTCTGGTATTCATAGCAGCACCTGCCTACGCAGCCGAGAGGGATTCAACCACCAGACTTCTCACACTGGCCGTCTTCGGATACTGTGCTTGGTTCGCCTTGGGCCATAGTACCACCGCCAGCATGACCATCGTGCTACTGTCGAGCTTCGCTATCTAGAGGTGAATCTGGTGTTAGTCAGGTGAGAACCTCGTTATTCAATCCGCTCACTTGCCTGTCACTGACGTGCACATGGTGACCAGCAAGGAAGACGTGTTCGGACTCTGCGAGAAGATCCCTGAGTCACTACTGTACTGCGACTCGGAGCGACCATGACAATTACAGCCGTAATTGACGCCAGCGTGATCATCATTGCCGTTCCTATCGCAAGGTGCTGTCATGCGTACTATTCAGTCTCAAGGTGAACAGTCAACTCCGCCGTACCATATACTCTCTCGTAACGCCGACCCAAGTCACCCTCACCGTCAATCATGGTAAGCTACGACGAGATAGACCATAAGGCCCTCGACTTGCCTCTCAACGAGAAGTATTACGACCTCGGGACGGACGAGATTGCCTTCTACAAGAGTCTCACTGGCATCGCCAGTGACGAAGACCTCAAACAGCACATTATATCTGTGCAACAGGAGGCAAAGTAAGTGCGCCTCAGTCTCATCACTTGAAAATCAACTGACGTCGGGTTTTTTCGCATGCAGGTGTTTCCATATCCTTGTATACGCTGGTTTACGTTTGCGAGGCAAGCCCTCGTATGGAGACCTTCTGACGTGTCTCATTGATCTGTGTTCTACGTATAGATTACAGATCACCCAGCAGCAGGCGTACGCCGAGTTACTGAAGCTGGGAGGAGAGCGTCCGGGAGCCATTTACTTGGAGATGGCTTGCTGCTGTAGGCTCCGATGGTTCTGAATCGCAATGACTGCCGCTGACTCCCAGTTTGCTAGTCGGTGCCGACGTGAGAAAAGCTGTCGCAGATGGCTATCCGGCTGAGAATTGCATTGCGACTGACCTCCGTCCATGTAGGGACACGCCCCGTTAATGTGCTAGCTCGAGGGCTCACTCGTGACTCCTCGCACAGAATTCTGGAATCTCGGACACAAGCTCTTCAAAGATTCACCCGAAAGATTTCCTGTTGCGTTCCTTGAGGGCGATGCTTTGAGCTCGTCCTTCCTGCAGCTCACCCCTGTCAAACTAGCCTCTTCGCCCATCACCACTCCCACGCCGAAGCTTTCGGGGTTGACCACACTCTCGACGCTGGCAGGTCACGTCTCAGCGGTCCACGCGACGAACTTCTTCCACCTCTTCGAGGAGCCTAAGCAGCTCACACTGGCGCGCCTGTTCGCCGGCCTGCTCGACCCGCGCCCAGGCTCCATGATGCTCGGAAGCCACGTCGGCATGGTAGACAAGGGTGAGCTCAAGTGGCGGGGCGAGAGCGCGTGGCCGATATTCTGCCACTCCCCCGAGTCGTGGAAGGAAATGTGGAAGGAGGTCTTTGGCGACGTCCCGGCGCGGGTCGAGGCGACGGTGGTTGAGTACCCGGGTTTCTACGACGTGAAGCTCGAGGGCGCGATGAAACTCGTGTGGTCGGTGACACGGGTATAGGTGGTCAGAGGGGGGTGCCTCTCAACAGGATACTTCATCGTGCCGGTTGCCTCTCAACAAGGCTGCACCTTCAACGGGCTATGGGGCGTGCCCTCAACGGGACCCCACTGATGAGTACAGGGACCGCCCCAATGGAATGTATCACCTTCTCCGGGGGTGTGTGATAGAGGAGAAGTGTGCAAGCTGATGCTGCCTGTACTACCATGTAGACTCGATCTACGTCATTCGTAACGGCCGCTTGTTTGTGGCTGTCACTAAGCCGTCCACAGAAGTCATTCTCTGTTTTTTTTTTTTCACCCAAGCACAATAAAAGCACAGTGATTTACATGGTGCAATCCTAAGACTTCCTGAGTCGAGCTGTATCGCGCCATACATGCGGTCCGGAAGGAAGAATACGCCCCGCATTGTTCAACCAAGCCGCCGCACTCTCAGCGGTACTCGACTTCCGTTCTCCCCAGGGACACCAGGGACAGACAAAACATCACCCAAAACATCAACCCTGGATCCTGGCCCATCTGGCAGCTCAAAAGCGAAATTGCGGATCAGCACGTATAGCACGACCTACCGCAAGCCTATGAGCCCATAGCAGTGCAGTATAGTCAACGTCGGAGCTTGCCTTCAACTCGGCAAGCGCGTAGTGTTTACCGGGACACATGCGCTGCCCGTGCGCGAAGGTGAGTATGTGCCTGTGGCCCGGCATCTGCTTCGGTACGCGCGCTCCATCCAGAAAGCGGTCTGGGTTGAACTCTTTCGCATCCGCGCCCCATAGTCTGTGCGAGGTGTTCGTCGCATAAATAGGCACAGTGACGAGCTGCCCCTTCGAGACGAGGACCCGATCGACGAGGGTCCCTGATGCGGTTCTGACGGGACTCGAGAGAGGGATGACATCGTCCTGCGCGGCCTGCGTGCATCCGGTTAGCACGAGATACACTTCGCCACGGTGATTCTAGCTTATCTGGGACTCACCACTCGGGTCGTAGAGCCCAATGGGGGATGAAGGCGCAGGGTCTCGTGAACGACGGCGTCGAGATATGGCAATCCGTTTGTGAGTTGTTCCCAGGTAGGGTGTGCACTTCGTGATAAGGAAACTTCATCTCTGAGTTTGCGCTGTACTTCCGGTCTTCGGCAACACTCTAAAAGACACCACTGTCCAGATATAGTCAGTGGGCAGACAATAAGAACTTTATTTTATGTTGTACCGTCAAGCAGTCTTGTACAATTCGCTGATCGATGAGCAGATCAACACCCGAGGAGCCATGGAATGCTCACTCGAAGTAGTGACATAGCCGGTAAGTAGCAGCAGCTTCAACTGAGTTAAGTCGTACTAATGAGTATTACACAGTCATTATCGCTGAGATGACTATGCGTACTTGGGAGTGAACTTCTTCCAGGGACATATTCGATTGAGAATCACTCTTGTCTATTTTTACTGCCAATAGCTAGTAAGTGAGTCTCACGACCGAGAGTAGGAGCGAAGTTGAACGTACACAGTAGATCAACTACATCAGCTACGCCTGAGGTATCTTTGAGGGGCGCAGCCCTGCATACCTCGTCCACGATTCCATTTAGACCGGCATCTAGTTTTTCATGAAGACATTGAAACGTCGTCGGAATTCTTAGGGCCACCGGGAAGACCAAGCTCAGAGAAAGTTGAAGAGCAACAGCGAACCCAGCTTGTAAATTTCTAATGGAATCAACAGCTTCAATAACATCGCTGTGTTTCCCGTATAACGTTTCGAAGTCGCGCCCCAAAGAAGCGCTCCCAAACGCGTCGTAGCTGGTGATCGCCAGTATTGGTTAGATGGCCCTAGACGACTTCGATTCGCTGGTGGAGAAAGCACTCACGCAAGTCGGGTCATCCTGAGAGGACTGTGTCATCATCGCTGGCCGCAATCTGAGCATGACACAACTCACCAGTCTCGTATGTCCACCTCTGTGGAATCGTTTTCAGCTAGAAGCGCATCCCAAGCAACCGCCACCTGTGATTATTCAATTGATGCTGCATGAAACGAGCAAACCTGATATTACCTTGTGAGCAGTAGCAGAGAAGACGGGGAGTAGCTCCTTCACTGCCGTTGGCGAAAAGGCAGGTGCCAGTGCTTTCCTCTGCCTAGCGGGACTATCAACGAGTGCTCAGAACCCTATTTCATGCAGCCATACCTTCTATGAGTCTCGCCTTCTGCCCAAAAGAGACAGCGTCCGACCTGTAGAAACATACATAAGAGTTAGGAGACGTCGAAGTATCGCTCAGTGGCTCACTAGTCTTTCTGTGAACGTCCTGATTAAAGAAGTATGCACGTATGCCCGTGTCTCGCGGATGTAGAAGTGTTGAATAGCCTTCGGATCGCATAGGACCAAGCATGATCGGCCAAATTCACAGGGTACGTTGAACGCGCTCCCGTACTCTTCTGCCCATTGCTCGTAAAGAGGACCCGCCTCCGACGATTTTGCAAGTATCTTCGTCGCGCCGAACAGCCAACTGGGGCTCAGTGGCCCACGGAGTGAGCCGGTACCTCTTGAAAACCGTCGCGAAAGGGCCCTTGCCAGTAGGGACAGGCAAAAGATCGAGCATAGACCGAGGGCGACACCGGTGAGGAAAACTGGCATGGCGGGTACGGGGGCCGTTCACATCGGGAAGGTCACTTCGAGAGCAGCACCTTATGTATCGATAGCGCAGCGGCAAAGGAATACACGAGCAGCGAAGCATCCGTTGCCGTGCTTGATGCCGGGACTTCAGGTTGCAGTTTGAGGAGTTCCACCCGAACATTCACAAGCAGGGGCGGCTTATACGAAGGTCCGATGTTGAGATGGCGTCCTGCTGCCAGTGGCATACTGTACCTCCGGAAAAATAGATAGGACACCAGGAATTTGACATCGTCAGTACACACACGAACCTAAGTGTGGTACTCAGATGTGGTTTGATGTACTGCAAAAGTTCACGTAGGAAGCAGATGATCATCGACCTTGCGGCTAGTGTTATGAGTCTAGCGTGGAAAATACCATGTGATGCCTAGGTTTACACCTTCTTTCGCACCTTGCGTACCTTGGTACTTGAGTTCGAGTGTCAGTGGAAGCGTAGAATATTCGGATACCAATCACACTGAACTTCAGAGAACCGCCGCCGCCACTAGTTTTTAACGCCGGGAAGCGCGCAAAGAAACACCTTCCGAGGTTCGAGCTGCTCAAAATTTGCAAGACAGTCCTAGCCCGTCACGGTCAGTGGTATCGCCCAGACACCTCATGAGTGGAGTCGCTTGTAGCAAGACGAGTGTAGTCCATGGCTGATCCGCGCTCAGCGCGAAACTGCCCACCATCGTCGGAGCGCCTGTGAATGCGCTTCCACAAATGGTATCGGTGTAGATGATTGACCGAAGCCGCCAACATGCACACTCATCCACAGGCACATAGGGCCATGGAAAGTACTTCTATCTTTGGAGGTGTCTTACGTACAAAATGCATCTGGAGGCCGAGGCTAAATGATCAAGCTCAAGTACCAGACGTTCGCTAAGCCAACATGGTCTTGGGCCAACTTTAGGCTGGCATAGACTTCAAGTTATACGTCAAGACACTCCGAGTCACCGTGCTAGGCGGGACTGCGTCAACAGCGCAAGTATGAAAGCTATCTTTCGGGGCATGACGTGTCTGCCACGTGAGAAAACTGTATATGTAGCACATCTGCATCATCCCGGGACGGCAGTGCCTCCTTTGAGCCTTTCAGTGACCTTTGCTTTCAGAACGTCTTACTAAGCAAGCAGTGTCACCACGGCAGTTCAGCAAGCCTGAGAGGAGCTGCTTACCACTCACGCTTTGTTGCCCACCAACTTCACGTACCCTCGTATCGGTCTGGATGGACCATAGCATCCGAGGCTTCGATGAGTGCCAACCGTGCCTTCGCAGGGCGTGTTGACTCCAAAGCCAAAGTTCAGCCTTGAATCGCAGTACAGCGTTCGAAATGGACAAGAGCTACAGATAACTCGACAACCGCGAGTAACCCTCCCCACTATAACCACTTGCGCGGGGCGCCTATTAGATGACGACAGGTGATCATACAAATGATGAAAGATAGAAATTCCGGGAGTCGAACTACCTATCTCCTCCTCTTCCGGTCACGGATGTCGGTCTGCCTGTATTCCATCGATGACCCGCAGCTTCAGTCCAGGCGCCTGATCCTCAAGGGCAACTTTGCGCCCTCCTCGCCTGCGATGCTCGGCCTCGGGAGTATACCGCGCCTGATCTCAACTGTCGTCTCCGGCCCGTCCCTCAGCTCAAACGCATAGTTGCGTATGAGTACCGATAACACCGCCTTCGCGGCACACGTCAGACCGCAACTCACAAGATATCGCGGTGAGCGACGCACCTTGAACTCCGCGAGGGCAAACTGCCGCCCGAGGCACATCCGTGGGCCGTCAACGAACGTGAGGAGGTGCTTGTGCCCCTGGATCTCCTGCGCGCGCTGCGGGATGCCGTCCTCGGAGAGCCAGCGAGCGGGCCTGAAGTCCTTCGCGTCCGCGCCCCAGAATCGCACCGCCTTGTTCATCATATGGATAGGCACAGTGACGAGCTGGCCCTTCGCCACTGCGATGCTGTCGACGAGCTGCCCGTTCGTGGCGCGCATAGGCGTGGAGAGCGGGATCACGTCGTCTTCGGCTGCCTGCGTTCGCGCGTGAGTGAGCGGAGGGATGCGGTGCTGGCAGGTGGGCAAACAGACGTACCACTCGGGTCGTCTCGCCTAGAGGCGGATGGAGTCGCAGCGTCTCGTGGACAACAGCGTCGAGGTATGGCAGACTGTACGTGAACTGGTCCCAAGTGGGGTCGTTGGTGGAAAACTGCAAGAGCTCTTCGCGCAGTTTCTGCTGAATGTCTGGTTGCTTGCAGAGCTCAAGTAGGCACCACTGATATAGCGTGTAAGCAGGCAGTACAGAGAGACACGATATGAGTTACCGTCAAGCTTACTGCACAGTGTTTTGTGAGTACGACTGCCGAGTAGAGTTCTGGAGGTAAGCTTACTCGACGTGGTCTCGTAACCGGCCAATATAAGGACTTTCATCTGAGCGAAGGTAAGTGCGTACAGTGCTCTTCCTGTATGTGCTGACACCTACCTGGGCGAGTACCTCATCTTCCGATAAATGCAACTCAGAATCGCTCCTCTCCGCCTTGACTATATCGACCCGCATAAGCATGAGCTCCGTCACACTATTCTCAGCGTACTCAAGAGTCCAATGATCGACTTGTCCTCCGTCTTGCTCTCTCCCTCACTTTCTTTGCGTGTATTCTCCAGCAGTTCCTGCGCGATCTCGCCCATATGTACGTTGAGCCTGTTGACGAGCTTCCTGAACCCGGTCGGGAGCTTGAGGACCCACGGGAAGACCAGGCCTATGATGAACTGCACGCCCCCCAGGAGGCCCGGCTTGAGCGAACCAAACGCATCGAACGTACTCGCAACCGCCGAGTGCTTGCCCTGCAGCGTACCAAAGTCATGTGAGAAGCCCGCGATGCCGACCGTGTCCAACCTGTGATCGTTATTGAGTACTCATGTGCAGGGGCACCATCTATGGTGCAAAACGCTTACGATACGTGGTTCATCCTGAGGGATGTTGGCTAAATGTGTCTATGTGTCTCGATGACATAGAAGGGAACGCACCAGCCTTGCACGTCGATCACTGTCGATCCGGCTTCAGACTCTAGGATGGTATCCCAAACTGCCTTGACCTAGAAACAGGCGCCAAGTGTTATCGTGCCGTTGCATGCCAACGCGAAGATCACTGACCTTGTAAGCTGAGTCGTAGAAGACATGCGTAAGTTGCCTGATAGCTGCATTGCTAAAAGCAGGGGAAAGTGCCTTCCGCTGCCTTTGGTGTGGTTCGTGAGATAAGACTATTGAGCGGACGCTGGTCAGAAGCTAGTACCTCTTGTGGCTGTCTCCCTCGGCCCATAGGACGCCCCGGCCAACCTGCACGAAGTAGTCAGCGTTTGAATTACGAACAGGAATCAACGATTCGCACCAAACTCTCGATCGCACGCTTGGACATCGTGCTCTGCACATATCCATACGTCTCCCGGGAATAGAAGTGCTGGATCGCCTTCGGGTCGCACAGCGCGATCCGCGAAAGGCCCAGTGTCGCGGGAATGCGAAATACTGCCCCATACTTCTCTGCCCATTCTTCATACAAACTCCCCGCATCCGGTGACTTGACGATGAAACGCCCGGCGCCGAGCAAGAAGTTCGGGTTAGGAGGCCCCGCGAGCGGCGTGGTGCGTGCCTTGCTTCGCATGCGCTGGAACACCTTCAATAGGACCCAGAGTGCGCTGATCCCGCACAGTGCGTTGAACGCACTGAGCATCGGAATGGTCGTCGACATGGTGATGGAGAGAAAGGGGAGGCCTGCGCATCGTGGGCTATTCTACGCCGCTATAGCTGCCTTGTCAGCGAACGAGATCCATGGGTTTGTTCCGCCGTATGATACTTACCCCTGGGCGGCCAACCGCACGTCGAGAAAGAGCCGTCACACGGGCGGAAGCGCTGGGTGGCCATGCCAGTGTGTGAACACGGCAGAAGCGGAGAAGCAAGAGGAAATGACTAATTTCCCACCCGCCTCCCCTTGTTACAACCATCCCTGCGGTGGGCTGTCCCCTATACACTGCGGCGTGTGTGCGGGGTCGCAGCAAGTAGTGATACTCACCGTGTACCGCGCGTAGAGCAAGTAGGCGGTGTGAGCCACGTTGCGCGTTACCTTCGTATGAGAGCTGATTAGTCATGACAATTTCTCGCAGCGTGATTGGCTGGTGCACACCTAGTCACTTTTGACTTGGCGCCCGTTCAGTTATACACGACGACGACATATGCGTGCATTTATTACCGCGGTCGATGTGTGCGGTATGCGTTGAAACCTCACTCAAGTCAAATAGGCCTCAAGATACAAAAAGGACATGCATAAGATGTGAAAAACCATGCTCTGGTTGCAAGACGGTACCGCAAGATCATCATGTGTTGCTCCGATACCTCCCGAGCAGACCAATACCGCGCAGTGCCCCCTACTGCCCCTCACACACATTCTCGCTAATGAGCTTGACAGTTAGGAGCAAACCGAAACGGTCCTACCCGTGAACGGGTACTCATGTACCTATAAAACAACGTCGCAAGTTTATTTCACGCACTCCTCTAGACTGCGGCTCAGGCTCTACCTTCGTGACCGTAGTCCACCATGTCTCTATCCTCTTTACCTAGCGCTAGCTTTACTGCCAGCGTTCTATGTGGCCTTGCCGCCATCTGGGCTGCATCTAGGATGCTTGAGACTTGGCGTCGGCATAGCCGGTACACGCAGCTCGCAGGGCCGCCCAGCACAAGTCTGCTTTTCGGTGTCACGAAGACCGTCGCCGACATGCAGGAGACAGGCGAATTCTGCGAAGACGCGGGCAAGCTGTTTGAGGACTGGGCAGAGCAGTACGGCCCCGTCTACCGCATCCCCGCCGCGTTCGGATCCGAGAAGGTCGTCTTGTGCGACCCGAAGGCAATTCAGCACTTTTACTCACGCGAGACCACTGGTTACGTCCATACAAAGATGATGAGCAGAGCAATAGCGACTCTGGTGGGATGCTCGATGCCTCTGTATGCTTTCGTGCTGACCGCCACACACTCAGATCGGTCGCGGCGTGCTTTGGGCTGAAGGCGACGCGCACAAGAGGTATGCGTATCGCGGCTGGAACAATACACGCCTTGCTGACAAGCCTTACAGACAGAGGAAAGCCTTGTCTCCCGCATTTAGCAACGCAGCCATCAGAAGAATGACATCGGTTTTCTACGATTCCGCATACAAGGTACAATAGATCACTATTGAGGAGCTTGAGCACAGGCTAACCGGCACCTCATCAAGCTCAAATCGGCATGGGACAACATTTTGGACTCCGAGTCCAGCGATGCGGCTGTGATCGACGTCGAACGCTGGTATGTCTTCTCTTGCTTCGTTTGTGAGTAATGGATAACTCATGCGCATTCACATCCAGGATGAATCACGTCTCGTCAGTCTACTCTACATAACTGCTTCCGACCGCTCTCACCCACCCCCTGCCCCTTTCAATACCAACAGCCTCGACACGATCGGCATCGCCGGCTTCTCGCACGATTTCGGCACGCTCGTCGGGCGGGCGTCCGCGGTGGCGAGCACATTCGCCGCCTTCGCGGACACCAAGCCAAGTCTCCTCGGCGGGGGCATGCAGTTCGTCGTCGGGCTCGTCTTCCCGTGGGTGCTCAGCCTCCCGACCGAGTTCCGCCGTCTCGTCGACCGCCTGCACGGTAGCGTTGCGAGCATCGCACGCGACCTCGTTCAAAATGCGAGCAGTGAGCGCGCAGGGCTCGTCGCGAAGGAGGATAAGTCGCTTATGGGCGTGCTCCGTGAGTGGGGCGCCATGGCTCGTAGAATGCGGCTGACAACGCTGGTTCAATCTGTAGTGAAAGCGGAAAATACCGAGACGGAGCTTCATATGTCAGAAGAAGAGGTCTTGGCACAGGTAAAGTCCGGGGTCCTTTGTTATCGGGACATCTCTGATTTTCGTTACTCAGGTGATGGTCTTGATCATGGCAGGTTACGAGACGACTTCCAGTACGTAGTCCGAATCGCACCTTGTTGTCGACTGGCTTACATGAACGCACATATAGTCAGCCTATCGGTAGGTTCTGACGCCGTCAAAGTATCAGAATGCTAATCCTCATCTGATGCCACTAGTGGTGCCTGCTCGAGCTCTGCAGGAAGCCCGAAATTCAGGAGAAACTGCGCGAAGAGCTGCTCGCGGAGTCTGCAGGGAATGACCCGACTTGGGACCAACTCATGACGGGACTGCCGTACCTCGACGCCGTCGTCCACGAAACCCTGCGGCTCCACCTTCCTCTGCCCGAAACCGAACGGGAGGTGCGCCTGTCCCGTACCTTTATTTGCCCCAGGAAGATAGCTCACGGCAGGTCCCAGGCAGCTGATGACGACGTCCTCCCCCTCTCCACGCCATTACGGACAGCAGACGGCCGCACAGTCGACTCTGTCACCATCCCGAAAGGCACCGTCGTACTCGTGCCCGCACACGCGATAAACCGGTCGGTCAGATATTGGGGCGCAGACGCGAAGGAGTTCAAGCCCGAGCGGTGGCTGACCCCCGACGGGATCCCGAAGGCGGCACAGGACATCCAGGGCCACCGGCACCTCCTCACCTTCGCGGACGGCCCGCGCATCTGCCTCGGACGTCATTTTGCGCTGGCTGAGTTCAAGGTCGGTCGCCGTGGTCTGCACACTCAATCAGCGAGGCTGCTTGTGCTGACGTTTCTCGTTCGCTGGCAGGCGGTCATTTGCGTGCTCGTCAAGAGCTTCCGGTTCGAGTTGAGGGACGGCCCGGGCACTAAGTTCGAGATCAAGCGAGCCATCCTACCGCGCCCCCGTATCGCCGGAGAAGGGGGCACGAGGCTGCCCTTGAGCGTGCGTCGTGTGGAATGAGCCTGGTAACTATCCACTATCCAAACGTCCCAAACAGCGCATGTATCCTTATTGCTACCCGTACATACCCTGACATCCCCCACTCACGACTTATAGCAACAACACACTGTACGGATACTTATCGAAGCTCACTTGAACATGCCCGTCATTGGTCGGAAACGAGTCAAGCGTCGACTGTCCCGGAGACATAACAGTATAGGAGACGGAAGACCTCCTTATCACTACAGTGCCACCTCGAGGTCATTGGATAAGTGGGCGCACGTATTACGCATCTCAGTACACGGGTACTTCGCCGCAACGAGACATAGCCAATCTCCTGATATGCCGACGCTGGAAGACGCATGACGACACAAGCATCGGACGGGTTCTTACGCATCACATTTTCTGTATCCAACGTTAACGTTCCAGATGACATCATACAGAACGCACCGGCTCACGTCACACAGGTAGAAGGCGATGTGCGGAACAATGCGATTATTCAATATCACACACAACATTAATTGCGGGCCGGGGGGAACGACACCAACACGCAACAAGTGTTACCAACACTTCCAAGCTTCCATCGGGCCCCGCTGTCGCGCTTGAACGCGGGCGGTAGGGCCGCCATCTTCCTAACTTGTGCAACCTATCAAATGTTCATGAGAAAGAATGCGCACATGGCAAAGGAAACATCACGATACGTGCTGCATCTCAAACGTTGTACTATTCGGTGAGACAATGGTCATCGCCCCGTCAGCACCACATCCCATGTCAACGCGAGCAGGAGACATACCTGTACCTAACACGAGGTGACACAAAAGGACAGGGCGCTCTGCAAGGGCTTTTTTTCCTTTGTTCGGAGGGCCGACAGCGGCAACAGCGTGGCTACGTAGAGCCCGCTTCCTCCATTGACGCGCGAACTCCGGTTGCGGAGAACAGTGTGAGACTCGAACCCTCATCGCACCGACGGCGAGGGCGCCGACCGCCGGTGCTCGGGCCCCATACTCACTAAAACCTCCCGTGCCGCCAGCACGCCGGACCCATTATGCTTGATGGCCCAGCGGTATGGCGGCGAATACTTCGACGAGCACGAGCTCGGCGGAAGGTCCGGTTGGGGCACTGGAAGAGGCAGGTGAGTTTAGGACGACGCTGACATGAGAACAGAGGCGTACTAAATCTGCTCTTGCTAGGGGCGCCGCACGCATGTTGTGCTTTTCGCGACGACGACGCCCCTCATCTTGAAGACGTGCCCGGTTGGGACACAGCATCCTTGGTCTTGCCGTTCGGCAATGGTATCTAGAGTGGTATAGGTCAGATAAGACCTCGCATGAGAGAACACAGACTCACTTATTCCTTTGCCGGGGCGTCGCGTGTGTTCGCCGTTTCGCCGCGACGCCTCACTTTGCATTGGCTTGAGCTTCTGACAAAGGCAAATTCTGCAGAAGGTCAGGGCACCACCGCTGTCCCAGCAAGACGAGCACTCACTTATGCCAATGCCAGGGCGCCGCGCAGTGTTTTTGGCTTGTAAATGCGACGGCGCCCCTCCACCTCGTACAGAACCACGCTAGCCAGCACTAGTAGCCGCTGAAGCGGGCGTGCACCAGTGGCTTCGACGTCCCCGCACACAATCTCGACGTCACTTGGACCAGAGCACAGGGTAGACAGCCGGGCTCAGCCTTCGCATGAATGGCAGGCCCCGTCGCCGGCGGTGCAGTGGTGCATCGGTCGATGACCGCAGTCATGATGGTATTGTGCGGTGCCCCCGGCTACCCACCGCGACGGCGCGGCGGGCTACCTCACACCGGAGGCAGGACTCTTTTCGCGTGGACGTACCGAGGTGGGCGTTTTGTGTCCCGTAGGACTTCTGAGGGTTTGGGATGCGCGCATCATGACCGTTTGATCTGCGATGTCGAGGCATGGCCTGCACCGAGTGAACGTCAGTGAATGCAGCGAATGAAGGCTGTAGACGACATACCGTAGCCATGCCATCCCACCCGTACGCCTCGAGTTGGCTAGCCTCATGGCCCCCCGACAGCCGGTCTGTCGGGATGCGGGCCACTCCACGGCGGACGGTCCCCGTAAAGAGTCCGTGCACGGCGTCCCGGGAGTCTGGTCGCGCAACGGCGTGCTCCAACCGGTGAGCCTGAGTGCACGTCTGCAGTACGGTTGCTTCCGCCTACCCCGTGAGGGTGTAGACGGGCCTAGGCCTCTGCTATGTGTGCGGAGGACCGTAGACTGGACGGTCACCTCACCACTGAGGAACGTACGGGTGTGCCCTTACGGGACTTTTTGTGAATTTTAATCGTCGGCATATGGGTCGTGGATATTGCATAGGTTTGGTGGTCTGCATAATCTTGAGGCACGCATAATCATTGTTGGTTTTGAGGCACGCGATTTGACGCAGACATTCTGGAATCAATGGTGAGTCCTCCGCGGCATACAGAAGTGATGCCGATACTTACCTTTTGTCTCTTTCCCTCGAATGACTACGCACCTACAGCCTACTGGGTGGCTGAGGGCGTCGAATGAAGACGTGTGGCGTCAGAGGATTGTGGTCGATGGAAGGGAGAGCAACGCGATACAACCTCGGTGAGTGCACGACCAGAAGATGCTAGTGAGGTAACGTACCTTATGCTCTGTGGCGACACCTTCAAAGGCTGCTGCTGGTCGACGTTGCGAGCGCATCGGCGTTGAGGTCAGTCGGCCCCCGCTGGAAGAGGAGGCCGCTATGAAGGGTGGTTACCTGCCACACAGCCGAAGGGGGAGTGCCGCGTTCATGGCAGTCGAGGGAAGAGAGGGATGGGGGATGAAGGTGCGTCCCATCGCCTCTCTTATACACCTCCGTGTGGGTGAATGTTTGGCCCTAACAAACAACCATTCTCAGTCAAGCCTTTGCTCCCAATCCGTCCAAGCATGTGCACTCACCATCGATAATCAGCGCCCTTGAAGAAGCAGACAACATGCTGTGGGCGGTGCCCCTGCATCACCATGGGATTCGTGCACGTCGCACCGGCCATGTATTGTGTGCGGCCAGAATGGCGATGATGACTCGGTGTGCGAGCCTTGGCGACGTTATCATTTCATTCCCCCTCCATCCTTTCACCGCTCCGCTTTCCTGGACCTTCTGTTGGACTGCGACCGGGACTAATGCATGTGGTGCCTGGCCAGAACCACTGCCAGTGACGCTCCTCACTGCTGGCAGGCTTGCGCGATAGATGCTTTCGAAGGTTCTACCCAAGTATGCGATTGTTGTTCAGAATTTCTCCAGAATTCGGGAGTGTTCTGCACCTGCGAATGGTGTGGCGATCCAGAGCCAGAGACGGCAGAGGAGAATGAAGAGCGCCGCCACAATCGAGTCGAACTCTGCCGCCACAGCGCTTAACAGCCACACCCGCGTCTGTCACACCGTCACCCCCGTCCGTGCGTGTCTTCGTACGTGTCTTCGGCGCCCGTCTTCGCAACTTCCGCCCACCTCAAACTGGTTATGGTCGTGGTGAGAATCGGCGCGAGAGAACAACTGGCTCCTACCATACTCTAAGAGTATGCCGCTCTAGCGTGCAGTACGCTCGTCACTGTGGCATTGGCGGCTGGCTTTTCAGGCTATACTACACGCGTACGTATGAAATACTGACAGTTGCCGGTATCACAAGGAGCTCAACCGAATACAAGTTATGAATCGTGTCATACCCCCAACTTCTGATCTGACTCAAGTTCCTCAGAAAATGATGTGCCTGACGCGCCGAGTCGTCCCTCTATCGTGGTTTGGACTGCGTACACTGGCACGACGAAGCCCCGACTCGTCAGCTGGCGGAACCATCTCTGAGTGGCAGTCTGAAATCAAACAGCTGCCCCGTTGTTCAGCACAGAATTAGATACTTAAAACTGCATGAAGCACTTCACAATACGATTCAAACATCGAAGCTCATTGATATGTTGCAGAATTAGCATACGTGCCTCGGGCATTGCGCGTACATATCATATCTGCAGGTACGTTGCAACGTTCCGTTCATGACTGTTGGCCGTCGTAAGCTGACAAGGTTATCGGTGTCTTGACTGACGTTGTTAGCATCCGCTCGCTCGCGGGCCACCACGAACTATCCGCAGGCCTTGAACACAACCGGCCGAGTCAAGAGCCGCTTACGAGACTGCCCTCGGGAGAGGAACGTGTGCTTGACAGTGAGCAGGATTGGACACGCCCTCTTGCAACGGTGACTGACCAGTCTGACACAGAATATGCATCCGCGTCGCGATCGCGGAAGCAAATGTCCAACGCGTCGAGTCACGGCACTTTGTGCAGGCTCGAACGTATGAAATACTGACAGTTGCCGGTATCACAAGGAGCTCAACCGAATACAAGTTATGAATCGTGTCATACCCCCAACTTCTGATCTGACTCAAGTTCCTCAGAAAATGATGTGCCTGACGCGCCGAGTCGTCCCTCTATCGTGGTTTGGACTGCGTACACTGGCACGACGAAGCCCCGACTCGTCAGCTGGCGGAACCATCTCTGAGTGGCAGTCTGAAATCAAACAGCTGCCCCGTTGTTCAGCACAGAATTAGATACTTAAAACTGCATGAAGCACTTCACAATACGATTCAAACATCGAAGCTCATTGATATGTTGCAGAATTAGCATACGTGCCTCGGGCATTGCGCGTACATATCATATCTGCAGGTACGTTGCAACGTTCCGTTCATGACTGTTGGCCGTCGTAAGCTGACAAGGTTATCGGTGTCTTGACTGACGTTGTTAGCATCCGCTCGCTCGCGGGCCACCACGAACTATCCGCAGGCCTTGAACACAACCGGCCGAGTCAAGAGCCGCTTACGAGACTGCCCTCGGGAGAGGAACGTGTGCTTGACAGTGAGCAGGATTGGACACGCCCTCTTGCAACGGTGACTGACCAGTCTGACACAGAATATGCATCCGCGTCGCGATCGCGGAAGCAAATGTCCAACGCGTCGAGTCACGGCACTTTGTGCAGGCTCGAGCCTCGGACAGAAACTGAACGTCAGAAGAGCATAAAATACGCGACCGTCGCGCTCAGAGGCCTTAGCTATTTGCTTTCCACCAGATCAGAGTTATCTGCCCGGTTCATCCACTCGCATCCATACCCACACCTATACCACCCCACGCTATCTATCATGCCTGCCATCTACATCCATTCTGCTTCCTTCGACCCTGCCACCTCCTCGGCTCCCTCTGTTCCCAGGAAGACCCTGACCAGGCGCCTCGGTCTCAAGAGGAAGGCCCCGAAGGCGTCCACCCCGGTCTCCGCATATGTCCCCCGCACGATGGCCGGCTTGAAGTTCGACTGCGCCCTCGTCTCGCTGGAGGTCGCCCAAGATCGCCAGCGCGAGATCCCCTGCGGCGCGTTCGACATCGGCTGCACGCTGGTCTCCCTCGACGTCGCGCAAGGACAGAAGGAGATTAGCCACCGTGTGTTGCGGTTGTGACCAGGTGAGGTTTTCTTTTCGTTCAAGTTCTGGATTTGCTTTCGTTGGGCTACCGTGTGTGCCTGTGTTGGTGTTCTCCGTCTTCGAAAAACCGGGCGGGCGATGCTCCCGGGCGCTCTGTCACCTGTGTAAGGACATCGAGGGTTAGGGTCTCGAAAGGCACATAGGACGGACGCCGTAGCTTACGTAACTTGAGTCGTTCTTCTTCTACTGTCACTACGCTGCGTCGATTACCGCTATGGAACAGGATCTAGCGCACTTGTGACGGACCACTCACCACAACCTCCGTCACAAGTGCGTTAAATCCCGTTCCATAGCGGAATTGACGCAGCGTAGTGACAGTAGAAGAAGAACGACTCAAGTTACGCAAGCTACCGGGCGTCCGTCCTGTGTGCCTTTCGAGACCCTAATAACCCTTGATGTCCTTACACTCTGAGCCGGCCTCCAGCGGGTCTTCCGACCTACTGGAGTCAGTTGCGTTTCGGTGATGCTCTCTGTCCCGGCACTGGGTGTGACATAGCTATGCTATCGTTGTGCTCTTTCACCCCCTCCCCTGTAAACCCGAAAACATGTTATGCAGAGAAACAATTGTGTGCTACTCGCTGATTTGCTCTTCTTCTTACTAGCCGATCGTGCCTCCCGGACGAAAGCAAGAAGCTGCGCAGCTGAAGGTTGGCGACGATGATCTATGGTATCGGCTGGGTGAAAGAGAATGCGTGGACGCCGAGGAAGAACGCCGAGCGGACTGATCACCCGCGACGCTTACTTCTGGCGGCGAACGGTGATGTATCCGCCGCTTTTATGTATACGTAATCATACTAACATCGCGTCTTGTTCACAACTACTCGCTGCCGACCTTTCAAGCCATACCACGACATCAAGCCTAGATAAAATGGATGGGGTGTTTCTGAGAGGGAAAGAGTTCGTTCAAGGTACCGCGTTAATGGGTGAGGCGGGGCGGCTTGATCACCCGCATCGTCCGATCTCTGTCGCGGGGTGGTGTATTTCATTTCTGCATCGTGCGCACGACGCTGATTATGATGCTGCCCAGACGCTGTCCCGCAAATCGTAAAGAATTTTGGTTTCAGCCGGCGGGTGGGTATAACCCCAACAACATCGTATTTGCTCGATTATGTAACGTTGCTTCCGTTGTAGACCACGTCAAGGACGATTGCATCTTTGCACGAAGGAACGAGGCGCTGGGAAGACTGGGCGTCGGGAGACAGGTGGAGCGGACTGATCACCCGCGACACATGTTCTCTTGGACGGGCGGTGGAGTATAATTCGAACCTTTTCTTCGCCTGAATATTTGTGCTCATACCCCGCCTTCTAGCGGCCGCCATTCGTATCACGATCACGTCCACACTTATTCAGCCTCCCGCAGAAAGATACGTCACTTCCATCACAATCCACAGTCCCATTACTGACCGGACTACTTGTTTGACCGTCCACAGCGCAGCTCGAGGCCAGGTACGCCTTCCTTCTCTATTAGTAAGCCCGTATCGTATTCCGTACAGTAACGACTAATCACTCATACGTGACTTCTTAGCAGCCTGCTGCATGTGGACGACCGAGACCCGGCTGCACAACGGCAAGACATGAAGCTTCGATGGAAGAGCAGGCGAATGGAAGCTGGGGAAGTGAATTGAGCGGATTGATCACCCGCGATGCTCGCTTCTGGCGGCGAACGGTAGAGTGTATCCATTGTTGTATTGTGAGCCATAAGCTGACGCCTTGTTTTACGCCTTACGATAGGAATATCGTATGTCAACGTGAATATCGAGGAGGGCGTGGGCGTAGGAAGTTGAGGAGACGGGCGGGGCGGCCTGATCAACCGCGTCGTCCGGCCTCTTCGGCGCGTGGTGGTATAATTCTCTTTCTCTCCTGTGCTCAGAATATTAATCATGCCCCCAAACAGCAGCTCATAGTAAAAACGAGAAACATCAAACTAGCAGGTGTGTTACATCTGGGTTCTGTGGTAACTCCTGTGGTCGGGCCCTCGCCCTCGGTCTCCCCTTCATCCTACTCAGCAGTTGAACATCATGATTAGCTCCGAGTTTACGTGACGCTGCGCAGCAACGAGGTCGACACCAAGACAAACACTGCGGAGGGCTGGGAGGAGGTGTAGGTTGACCATTGGGGAGGAAGGTCGAGCGGTCTGATCACCCGTGAGGCCTGGCCTCTCTGTAACCGAGGTGTGTCGGTTTCTTCCCTTCGGCAGTCTATCTGTTCCTCACGGGTTGTCGCCAGTGGTAAAAGCTACCCTTCGCGGGCGCCTATGCGCGTGGTTTCAAATCGCCGATCGTACTTTGCACTCTTCCGTGTTGCTCGCTCACTCACTATGGCTTAAATAACTTTCGCAAAAATTTCCAAGTCTACCATATTAGAGGGTGGTCGTATTTTCTCCCTCTCGATTAAGATAGACCCAGTACACTCTCGACTACATCACGTGGGCGCTTTTTCAGCGCCTAGCCGAGCTTTGGCCGGGGTTCGGTGCAAACCGTAAGTTGCAGATATTCAGTGGCCACTAGACAAAAAACAAAAACTGTCAAGTCCTTTGAATCAAGCCCTAGGAAGATCTGACAGTTTTCAAAATCCAAACATCGCCGTCGATGAAGTGATCCCACGCGATCTTCGTGAGGATCTCCGTAGGTTAATTATATAATCATGGCTCGCACATTTCCTTTCTGAGGTTATTCATACATCGCATGTGGCGACAGACGTTGCCCACTGATACAAGCAGTGCACAGAAGGCAGTGAAGACTTGGTATAAGATACATTGAAATCTTGTTGAAATCTTTGTGAAGTCTCTGAGCCTGTCAAAGGTTGTGGAACCTGCAGAACACAGCGCGAATCCTCAGGAACATCGCAAAACTGCACCGTGCAAGTAATACTACGCCGTGGCTCGCAGTCAAACTGACACTGATCCTATAAGATAGACCCAGTACACTCTCGACTACATCACGTGGGCGCTTTTTCAGCGCCTAGCCGAGCTTTGGCCGGGGTTCGGTGCAAACCGTAAGTTGCAGATATTCAGTGGCCACTAGACAAAAAACAAAAACTGTCAAGTCCTTTGAATCAAGCCCTAGGAAGATCTGACAGTTTTCAAAATCCAAACATCGCCGTCGATGAAGTGATCCCACGCGATCTTCGTGAGGATCTCCGTAGGTTAATTATATAATCATGGCTCGCACATTTCCTTTCTGAGGTTATTCATACATCGCATGTGGCGACAGACGTTGCCCACTGATACAAGCAGTGCACAGAAGGCAGTGAAGACTTGGTATAAGATACATTGAAATCTTGTTGAAATCTTTGTGAAGTCTCTGAGCCTGTCAAAGGTTGTGGAACCTGCAGAACACAGCGCGAATCCTCAGGAACATCGCAAAACTGCACCGTGCAAGTAATACTACGCCGTGGCTCGCAGTCAAACTGACACTGATCCTCCAATTCTTATCCCAATACAATACCACACTGCATGCAATGAAGTGGTTGGATAGGATTGGATACACAGAGACCATCGAGGGACACCGCTTCAAAATCCACAGATCGGTTTGGGCAACAAGTGGCAGCCAGGGTTGGGGTTGGAGCGATGCACGTGCCGTCGCGCTGGCACCGATAGTAGTCGAAAGTGTACTGGGTCTATCTTATAGGTGTCTCGCAATACTATACCCATTGTTTTTCTCGAAATCCGGACAAGTCGTGCAGCTGCACAATTGGGAGGAAGTAGGAGGTCATTGTTGAGGCCGAGGAGGCAAGCTGAGTGGCCTGATCACCCATGAGGCTGGTTTCCCGAATTCATGATTGGTTCCAGTTAGTTCAACACCTCGCAGTTGGATGGGTGAGTTCAAGGCAAAACTCTCTTGCCTTCTTCACTGTCTGGCTTGTGGGGAGGCAACAACATTTGTTCGATTCCGCGTTAACTACATACCGAATGCATACATACAAACACCAGATATACATACATATCAATCAAGTACTGACAACCATGGTCCGACTTAGCATGGTGTTTTCACGCCTCCTTCAGCAGTCGTACACGATCCGAGCACCTACCCATGGATACGGGTAATTGTGTTGGTAAAAGTTGCGCACAGTGCGGCGGTCACCCAGGCGGGGGATGGTTGCGTACGACGCGCCCAGCTATGGGAAATATCAGCAAGTAGCCCCACAGAGCACAGAGAGAGGGACATACCACGACTTGATGCTTAGTGTCGTAGAAGTCGGAGGTATATCTAGCGAGCACACATCAGTCGCCAGTTCTGCCCGCGCACAGAAGGCGTACTCACCCTGGGAAGATGGTTGTGCCTTCGAAGCCCTCGTGCGTATCGAGCACCGTCGATGTCCACTCCCAAATGCCGCCGTTCGAGCCCCGACCGCCATCCTTCTCGCCACCGGCAGTCGCCCTGAGATCACTGCGTCAGGCCGAGACGCACGATAAAGCGCAGAGAATACTCACGGCAGCGGGTGCCAGTTCCTGAAGCCCATATTCGCGCCCTCCTCGTAGCCGACCTGGTACGTGTCCAAGAACAGCCTGAGCTCCGGCTCCGTCGGGATCCGCCCACCCTTGGTTGCCGCATACGTCGCAAGGTCGTCATACGCCGTGAGCACTGGCCACGTCCTCGCAACATCCATCGGGACAGGCCCGTACAGCGTGCGCACCCTCACCTCACTGCCCTCGAACACCCAGCTCGGCGGCAGCGGCACGCTACCCTCGCCTGCCCGCCAATACTCGAGGAACTCGCCGTTGGTGACCGGCCGCCAGGACGCCTTGAACTCGCCCACCGACACGGCGCGTGGCGGGCTCTCGTTGTCCCATCCAAACTCGTGTCCGGCGACGGCGGTCTCGAGCTCGGGGCGGAGGTCGTCCGGCTCTTGGTCGTCGTGGCCCATAGTGAGCGTGCACGGCCCGAGGGCGGCATGCGCTGTCGCGGCTGGCGGGACGGCCTCCCACTGTGCTGCGAGCTGCTTCCACGGCGGGATGGCGAAGCCGGGCGGCGGGAGCATGCCCGTTCCGGCGCGCTGAATGAGGATGTAGAGAAGGGTCTGGCAGGCAAATTCAGCATGGACGGATCCCGCCAAATCTCTAGGCCACGAACCTCGATGTGGAAGCCGTCGTGCTCCAAGATCATCACCAACGTCCGCGCGAGCCTCCTCGTTAGCTGGCGCTCGCCCTTCACAAGCTCGCCATACAGCCGCGCGAGGCGCTCCCGCACCCTATCGCGATACGCAAGCACCTCTCCAAGCGCAGGCCAGTCCTCGTCCTTCTCCGGCACCTCCGAGTGCGAATGGCAATACTCGGGGTCGTCCACATGCGGGTCGATCCCGCGCTCGAAGATCGTCGTGAACCGCACCGGCTCCACCGGGCGCTCGCCCAAGTACTGCGTCATGAGCAGGTTGAGGAACGTCGGGAGGTGGCCGAGGTAGAAGAGCGGCTTGTGCCGCAGGTCGATCGGCTTGCTGTGCAGCAGCGACGGCGGTATCATGCCCAGCGTGATCAGGTCCCACACGCGCCAGCCGTCCTGGAACTCGGCGAGCGCGGGCATGTTGTACGGGTTGCCGGTCGGGTTGAGGGCGTAGCTGGACGTGAGCGAGAGGCGCGGGAAGGTGACGGCGGGCCGCTCGAGGATGTGTAGGACGAGCGAGTCGTCGCTCGACGCGAGGGACACGACCAATCGGAGCTGTGCGTCGGTCAGGAGGTTGAGGGTCTTTTCGATGGGTCGCTGTGCAAACAGTTGAGATGACTCGCCAGACGATTGAGTAAATACGTACGCGATCAGCCTGGACGTGAAGTCTGTCGAACACAACGGTGTCTGCGAAGGTCGCCAAAGCAGAAGTCGTGGTGTGGTAGTAAACGACCTCAGCGGCGTCGTCTGTTGTCTTCACGGTGTCCCACTTCGCTTCTTCGAGGAGCTTCTCTTCGAGAATGTCAGCGGCCTGTTCGAGCAGGGGGCGCACGTCGCCATGACCCTCCAGCAGGAAGACACGGTCCCCACTGCCTTCTTGAGTAGGCAGGGATTTCAGAAACGCGGCAGTTGGTTCATGGGTAAGGAGGAAGTATGCGGGGGCGCACTCAGTCGGCGGGGTAGAAGGCGCCGTAGATGCTGGCGAGGCAGAGGAATTCGAGGAGGCCGAATGAGACATCAGAGGGATTTGCTGTAGGGGGGATTCGCGACTGGGGCGTCACACTGGAGAGTTGGGAGATAGAAAAAGTAGGCTTTTATAGCTGAGGAGGGTAACAAATATGTACATGCAAATGGGCCGGTGATCACACGGCAGAACGCAAGAAAAATGGCTAGAATCAAAACAAGGCTGCGACGTACCCAGTCGCCGACTCCATTACGCGCGGAGGGCACCGGAAACGTGCACCATGACACATATCGTGGGCGTTCCTGGGACGCAAGCTGCGCGGCTAGGCGATACGCAGGGCGAATCAGAAGTACGCAGGGGTAGATTATCGCGGGCAAGAGTGGCAGAAGTACCGGCAGCGATGCAAAAGATTGGGCCAAGCGCGCCCGCAACACCGCGGCATTGAAGACAATTCGGAATACGAAGCGACGGCGGCCCCAAGCCTCCTCACACACGACCTGTAGCAGGGGAATCGGCCCACGTTGCACGATACGCGTGCAGGAGACTGCCCAGTCCGCGTGGGAATTACTGTCGGAGCTCGAACAGCAGACATCCCAGCGGTCGTCCCGAGCAGCGAGTGCGGCGGTGGCAGCAAGCAGACAAGAGACATAGAGGGCCACGATGACCAGATGACATAGCGCGCTGAGAGACCCGATAGATGCGGCGGAGCGGTCGTCGAGGCGCGCAGGGGAGGAGCCACAGCGAGGCGTCGTGTCGGGCGGCGATAAGGCGGACGAGGACAGGGGCTCGGGTGACGAAAGAGCATAGAGACCCGAAGGCGGCCGAGCGACCACGCAGAGCAAAAGGGAGGGAACGGAAGTAGTCGATATCGAACAGTGACCGCGCCAACAGCGAAGGTGGGGTTGGGCTGAATCCTAATGTCTAGAGTGCGTGAGAAGTGCCATAGCAGCGTATATGCGTACCGTGTAGGGAGCAGGTGGGTCAGGAAACATCCAGACACTCACCGCAGTGGGTCTATCCTCCGCACCAGACCATTCGCCCGGGAGAAGACACTGCGCTATACAACGGTTCGCTCCTAGGGCACGTCGGTCCTCGAGCGCAATGCTCCCGAAGGACCGCGGGCTGAACCCATACATAGACCCAGGTCCTCCGCACGTCCTTCGGATTATTTTGCTGCAGTCGAGTAGACCAAATTGTTCATATTATACGACTGGGTCGCCGCAGAGCGTGCGATCACGTGAGGCACTGAGCGGTCGGCTCCGCTGACTTTGCGAGAACCGCGAACGACGAGTGTGAGGCTAGGGCAGCGTTGAGCAAGACGACGAACGACGAGGGCGAGATGGAGGTAGGAGGAAAGGAGGAATGCGTTGCGCGCCGTGTAGCCTAACTCAGACGATGGCGACGGATGGCGCAATCGCGACAAGCGGTCACGTGGAAGAGGCCGACGCGGGTCGTCGCGCTCCCGCCCGTTCTACTCGTCGTCCAAGTCGTTCTGCTCGCTCTGTCAAACGACGTCGAGCGCGCAAAGTACAACGGTATCATTGTCCGAAGGCAAAATGCCAGCGTAACAGTACATCAGAGCCCGCCAATATCATAACTGCCGTTCTGGAGCTCTCATGACACGGCATCGCATGGACGCCTGGGAGCGAAGCAGTCAGTCGCTACGCTCCTACACATCCCCATTCGAGGCATACACACACCCGGGTCCGTCCGGGCGTAGGGGGGTCCAAGGTCCACAGAGGCCTACACAATCGAGTTCCGGCGCTGCCTAGGCTTCTCGGACCCCGCGTCGTCGCTCTCCACGCCCGCGTCCCTCCGGTGCAGCGCAGATCCCGCGCTCCGAGTGCTCGAGAGCATACCCGCGAGCGAGAAGCTCTTCTGCCGCGCATCCGTGTCCGTCGTGTTCCCCGCAGTCGACGTGCACTCTGACGTCACCGACATCATCATCGATTCTCCGTTCGCGAACTGCATGCTCATCGACGGCAGATCCACTGCCGACTTGTCGTACTTGCGCATGTAGATGCGGCTGTTGAGGTTGGTAAGGAACGTATTTGAGTACCTAAATCGAGCGCGGTGTCAGTACGCGACGCGACATCAGAGTGTGGGGGAAGCGGTGTGGGGTATCGGAGGTATACGTACATCTTCGTTAGGATCAACGCGGGCGCTTGGTAAATAAGTGTTTAGTGTAGCTGTAGTATGCGGGGTAGGCAGTAGTCAGTCCAGCCGTCATCCCCCGAGAAGCAACAGAGAGCGGGCACACACCGGGCGGATATTTGCGGTGATAAGAACGAGGATGGAGAGGCTCGCTGCAGTCAATTCGTCGGTAACTTCGCTTGGCGCGTCAGATTCAAAAATACCTGCCTGTTAGGATGCCCGTCTCAACGACCAGGCGCACCATCCGGTTGATGAGCGCATCCGTCGACGCAATGCCGGTCTTGCTTCTCATGAGCTGTCGGTGCGTGACGTGTTGGTGGTGCGGTAAGCATGGAAAAGGGCCGGCCGAGGACGCACCAGGTAGGTCATGCAGACGGCAATGATCACGTCCACTACGACAGTTCCAGCGAGCCAGATCTGTGATTGGTCAGGATATGATGGCGGATCGAAAGTTCAGCACACGCACAATGGCAACTGTGAGCAGTTCCCCTTCAAGTCCACGGGCGATTACATCCTCTTTCTCCTGCACTCCAACCGTCAGCACCGAGCACCCTCACAGCCAAGTAACCCCACCTTTGCCCCCGTCAGGAAACACGCAATCATCTGCATCAGCGCCAGCTACACAACCCCGTCAGCCCAACCACACGGCGCCGGGGCACCCGAAACAACGCACGCACCACACAGATAAACACCGCCATCGCGCCGCCGTGCGCGCGCGAGCGCGAGAGCTGGAAGATGCGCCGCGCGAAGAAGACCTGCACGACGGCGGAGATGATCCCGCACATGATCGTCGCGGAGAACCACGTATTGTGAAACGCGAGCAACGAGAGCACGTTTCCGTAGTCGTACACGTAGATCTGCATCGCCGCCGCCGTGATCAGCCCCGTCTGCACCCACTCGTACACGAACACGCCGAGCACTGCGTGGAGCCGTCAGCGCTGCGTACTCAGGGTCCGGATGAGACGGAAGGTGCGCACCGAGGTATTTCAGGGTGAGCGGGTCGGTGTGGAAGGAGTCGTAATACGAGTCTGCGGAGAAGTGAGGGGTGGCGTGCACGAAAGGGCCCAGTGCACTCACAACATTGCAGTGTCAATGCACCCAACAGACCCCAGTTGAAGAAGACTCCCAGAAGCTACGGGTGGCACAAGCTCAGTACCGCGCAGAGAATGAATCGCAGCCCACTCACCTGAGGTCCCGCGCTGCGAAGCAGCCCCGCATCCCATGAACCCCGCGATCTCTCAGTGCAGAACGACAACTCACAGCAACGTGATGGGTGTCGGCAGCTCCACAGGGGTCGCCTGTCCCGGCATAGTTCACTATGGCTTCTCGACTTCCGAAGCTACTGGTTTGTCGTTGTCGTAATGGTCGCGGAGAAACTTTCCAGCAGACCGAAGAGCCCAGTGCACGTCAGGCAGCAGTACTCAAACTGGTAGCACGTTCACAGGGAAAGCCCGAGCGCAAAGTTTCAGCAACGGGTCAAGACCAAGAGGAAGCCGGTGCGTTGCGGGGCAACGCGCGGTGCGGGTTCATATGAACGGCAATAAGGGGTCCGCAGGTGAGGAAGGCTACCGTGGGCGCGACGGACCGTCGAGGTCTCCGACCGGACAGCGTGATGTGTGCTTTGCACTATTTGAATTATGTTCGATCACGGACGACTGATCGCGGGGAGGTCGTGATTGGCCGCGTGTGGTCTCCTGCAGCGGCGTCATCAGCCCAGAACAACGGCCGGCAAATGTCAAGACACGCACCGCGCACCTCGGCTGATCGTCAGGCCAAAGAGGCTTGTATGTATTCACGCGTACGGCGTGTGTCGTACATACGGACGGTCAGACAGTTGGGTACGCTGTTGAGCACTCCGTAGCGAGGGCGCACCCCGCGAGAATCGCAGGCGATAAAGATCGATCAGCCAACGATCTACGTGCTCAACGCCAACTCCGTACCCACGGAGGGTATTAAGGAAACGACAAGGATCACCAAGACGCCGTGGGTGCGGTACCGGCGCAGTTTCAACCTCCCGTGGTCCCAAAGATCTAGAGGCCGTCCTAGGCCTGGACTCGACCGCACACACTTTAGGTGCCTGTAAGTAGAAGACGAGGCGACCAACGGAACGTTTGTGTCGTACTGTCAAGTACGTCGTTTGTGCTCCGAGCTTGCTCTCAACTGTCAGGGCGGACCTTACGTTGCCAATACCGGCGACGCGGGACCGGCGGAACAAGAGCGATCCTCGCGGAAGCAGAATCTACTCATTATGTCCGTCGCCGCGAAGCTGGCATCACTGTTGGGATCAATCTATGTTAGACGGCAGTGTGCGAGGAGGTGGAGTAAAAAGCACGGCGGATGCCTTCGTACGTCTTAATTGAACTATAAACGGGCTGCGAGACCATGTACGAGGCATAACGACTCGACGAGCCTGTGCTTAATGGTTCGGGTTCTCCACCAGGAGATCATCTCCGTACCCTGCGCGAACGGTCAGCGGCTGGACGAGACGCACGGCTCACACGTACCCGTTATACCTTCCTCCCGTGACAGCTGATAGCTCTGCTCTAGCTCTTGTATGATACGCTCTTGCGCCGCAGTCACTTCCGCTGCAGTGTTACATTGACAGTACTGTTCCAGATATACTCTGTATTGGTTGCATCTGTCAGAAGGTGCCATCGGTCCGGGTATACGACGTACTGGTTGATCTTCCAAAAAGCCTCGCCCCACCCAAACTTGCTGAGAAGATGGTCCGCATACTCCTTGAACCCTGTAAGGTAAAAGGCAGCAGCGACGGCCTCAACGCAGTTGAGCCGCCAAGGCTTGCCGTAATTGACCGGATTGGCAGCGACGAGGTATGGCACTAGGGAAGTCGTTCAGCGACACTGCCGCTCAATCACACGGAGGCAGCTCACATAGTCGTTCGTGGGGACTAGCAATCTTTCCAAAGGGAACGTCGTCGAGTCTCGCCCAGGAACATTCAACAACGGCGACCCCATTCTGAAGGACAATCTCACGGTCCGCCGGGCTGACGACTTGGGTCCCCCTCGGACTATTCACGTAGTCAGCAGAGACCAAAGGAGTAGTGGCTTGGAACGTACGACACAACGATGCCTCGAAATCGCTGCCCAACCTTGAGTTCCTTGATGAGACCTAGTCGCGCGAGCCGTTTGCCTGAACATCGCCGAGGGTCACAGTGGTCAAAGTCCTACGCTCCAAAATAAGCCATATATGCGCGGTTCTCCATGAGGACACGCACCCACATGGCCACGGGCACGTCGATACTAACATCTGGCAAGACATGAATGGGCTATCTGAAGTGTGAGCTTAGATTTGCTCACCAGGTCTGCCGTCTTCCTCCCCGGACTCCGACCCCGAGCCTGAGCCAGATGCACCTTCATCCTCTTCACCCTCCTCATCGACAGCGCTGTCCGGCCTGCGATCGTCAACGTCTTGCGTAGGTATTCTTGATCGTCCGCCGCGTCCCCCCCTGGCGTGGTGCGAGGAGCCGTGTCCGCGTTTTGCGCCTCTGTGTGAGCGGGATGTCGAGCCACCGCCCTTCGCCATGACGGGGATGCGTGAGAATTTCGCGTAGCCTGCCGCGCTGAGCGCGACTTTCAGAAAGCGCGGGCCTTGTGAACTTACCACTGCACCCCGACGATGTTCCCGACGCTCGTCAGGTTCTCAAAGGCGTCCCGCCTGCCGCTCACGCCTAAGCAGGGAAACAAGGACTACTACAAGGGTATGTACGCTTTAGCGGACGAGTCCTAACTCGTATCTCACCAACGACCAGGTACTCGCCAGGCATTCGTCCCTGGACTCCGTACCGGCGCACCCGGAAAGCATGTCGTCCGGGGAAAGGCAAAGTACCGTCTGATCGACGAGAAGGTTCGAGTGTTCGTGGCGCCAGCGATTGAGACTATCCAGAACACAAACGTGCGTGTGCCTCTTTGTGACGGTCCGCCCTACAGCTTGATGACATGTCTCCTCAGCTGCGACCATATGTGAGCCTCAAGGTCAAGCTGACACCTGAACAGCGGAGGGAAGGCTCAGTACCGCTCTGAGGCACTATATGCGCACTATATCTTCTCAGCAATCTACGGCAACACCATACTCGGCACGCCCGCTTCCATCCGCGACCGTCTCTGCAATGCATGTGGGCCCAGCGTGAAAAGGTGTTCGGGCTGTCCAGTTATGGCTATCTGCGTACATCTACTCTACCCTACTCGCTAGAGGTCCATTATTCCCTTGGTCGTCTTGCTGAATCACATCAGTCTACTCCGTCGACACTCGAGGCGATGGAGGCACTTTCAAGGGGCAACCCAAGGCCGTCCAGTCATGGCTATCTGCATGCATCTATTCTACAGTGCTCGCTAGAGATACATTGTCGTCTTGCTGAATCACATCAGTCTACCCCGTCGTCATCGTGCCCTTGTTGTCGGTTGTCCTGATCCTCGTCAGACGACGCTTCTTCAGCGGCACCTCCACCCCAAAATCGGTTCACCAAATTCCGTAACATGCGCACAGGCAGGGGCTAAGAAGGACACCATCAGAGACCGTAAGTGAGCATCATCGATTCTGCTCACCGCTACCTCTTCCTCTTCGTCATCGTCCTCGTCATCGTGTTCGCCCTCTTCGTCAACATCCTCAGCGTCGGCAGGCTCCATTTCGGGTACACCTTCCGCCAAATCCCCGAACATTTCATTCATAGGCATGAAGCCTCCCGGCATCCCATCCCCCGCACCCTGTGCAGCCTGGTCCGCAACCTGGATCATCAAGTCCTCCACCGCTTCAGGCCCAATCTGGTGGAGCACCTGCGCAAAATGCACGAAGCCCCCCGGGAACTGCCTTTGAAATCCCGGGTGGGCGGCCCAAAAGTCCTGCATCTGCCTGCGGAACACTGGGTCCGGTATGAGCTGCTGGAGCAGACGGTCGTTCGCTTTCCGCGAGCGGGCAGGGGCACGCAGCGCCTCCTCCGCGCCACGGAAGAAGTCTGCATCGTATGCGTTCACGCGCGTCGTCGGCGGGAGGGGGTCGCACGCTAGATGCTTCGCGTTCGTTACCTCGCGCGGGATGAACCCGAAGAGCCGCCGGCACGACGCCTCGTTCACAATTGCGTGCCGGTACGCGCCGTGTGCGAGCTCGGGCCTGCTGTAGAGCGCGACGAAACCGAAGTACGCGGGTGACATCGTATCGTAGGATGGCGGCAAAGACGAGAGGCTTGCAGTCACCGTTCGGGCGAACCAAGATGCACGTTCTGTCGTCTTCCAGAGTGCAGATGAACGCTGTGCGTAGAGATGAGAGAGCAGGTGAAGAACGCCCGCAGACGGTGTCGGCAGTGAACTGTCTGGTTGTCAGTGCATATACTCAGTATCGCGAAATGGGCATACCTTGCGTCGGGGTACACGCGGAACGCAGAGTGCCCTCTAACTGATGCTGGAAGTGAGATATCGGCCTTGTCAGCGAGAACCGGGACGATCGACGGGAAGGCGAGGATAGCCTCCTCTAACGCGGCTGTACTCGCTGTATAGTCCTGTGTGAAGAGTGAGGGCCTGCGTCACACACGGATGCTAGACAGCACGTACACTTTTCTTCGATTCTTCCTCACTGTACAGCGCCAGGGCCCTTGCATACGCCCACCCGGGCAGCACAGTCGGCCGCAGTCGGTTCCGGAAGCTGTCATCGTCGCCAGCCTTGGAAAAGAAGTCCCAGACATCGAGTATCCATTGTGTCATACCAGCCTTGTGCGCTAGATAATCGAGGTGCAGGAGGGCGCCGTGTGGATCTGTCCAGGGATCCAGCGAGTACAGCAAGCGTGCGAACTCGAACGACGTGCGGACGCAGCCCCGACGTTGAAGATCACTGCAGAGGAGATAAGTTCATGGAAACGTATGCATGCGATCGAGCCTACCCGATCTGCCGATGGACGGCAAGGAAGAACGGCCGGTTCTCCACCCGGTCAAAGTCGAGGCGATTCGCGCCGGTCGTGAAGTTGAATGAGGTGCCCAGGAAGGCGCGTTCATAACCGAACAGGGCACGGTCGATCATGTCTGCAGCCGTGCTGTGCTCTTCTCTGTGAAAGTATACTTCGGACATCTGCAGCAACGTGTCGGCGTGATAGGGCATCTGGCCCAGGATCTGGTTGAAGCCCTCGGGGTCTGCAGGGCGTTCAGGTGATATCGGTTAGCGGTGGGAGATAGACACGCACCTCCAGACATGACCGTCTGCATGAACGCGAGCGTGAAGGCGCGGTACTTCTTGCTGTACTCGATCGTCCACACTTTCTCGCCGAGCAGCGGTGCCCATCCATGCCGACCACGCATCTCCTCCTCGTCCTCCGGCATGTACAGCTTCGAGGAGAGTCCCTGGCGGTAGTTCGCGGGCCACCAGTTCCCCTTCGGCTTTGCGAGCACCGCCTTCGTCTGTGACTTGAGCCGCGCCGCCGCGGCTGCTGCGCGCTTGGACGCGCCCGCTTCAGAGGACTTTGCGGCGGAGATGACCTTTGCACCAAAGAACTTGCGGAGCTCCGCCTCGGCGTCGAGGTGCTGCATCGACACAGAAAGGAGATACGCGAGCGCTGCGGAGGTGCTGCGAGCAGCGGGGGAAGCACTAGTTGATGCGACGACCTGCTGCAGGTCGGGGTACTTGATCGAGAGTTCGGCGAGCGCCTTGTCGACCTCGTCGCGGTCGTCTTTCTGTTCCCGGGCTTTCGCCTTCTTAGCCGCCTTCTTCTCCTGCTTGGAACGAGATGAGGGAGAGGGAGAGGGACTGGCGTCATGCTGTGCTCGCACTGCAACCAGCTCGAGAGGCGGCGTCGGCACAGCTGGTGAATCAGTCCCCGTGTTCTTCTTTTTCTTCTTCTTCTGTATTCATATTTGAGAACCAATCGGTATATGGTGGAGCAAGATGCCTCACGAGCCTTCTTTGGTTTCGACGCCCTAGATGTCGACGGCGCGTCACTCTCCGTGTCTGAGGCCACAGAGCTCATGAGCTGTTCCAAGTCAGTATGAGCCGTGTAGGCAAGACCCTTGAAAATTGGTGGGGAGGCCTGATCCCGAGCTCCACGCCTTGTCCGGACGCGCCAACCACGCCTTGTCCGGGTGGTGGCAGGAGGCCTGCCCGACAACCACTTTTGTCCGGCCTGGATGAGGCCTGAAGCTCATGCTCGCGCGATATTTGGCCATATGAGGATCAGGCATCCCCACATATTGTCAGAGATCCCGGGTAGGCACGCGTATTGACTCACTGCTGCGAATCCACCGCCCGCACTTTTCACAGGCTGTATGACCTCTTCCTCCTCACTAGCATCGGCATCAGGAACATTTTCCGTTTCCGTTTGCTTGGCTGCCTCAAGCGCTGCAAGCTCCTCTTGTTCGCGAAGCTGGCGTTTGTTCAGACGAGGAGCCATACCGCCGTTGCACCTTCAACGCTCGATCGCGATACAGTTGAGCTAATTGCGACGTCTGAGAGAATTCGCAACGTTGCGGTCGCCTAGAGTCCAAAGGGGGCGAGGGAAGACAATGCAAAATGAACCGAACGGCGTTGCGGCCAAGTGTCTGAATCGTTTGAGAAAGAAGAAAAGTGCGGTACCGCTCGCTCGCAGAGTCGCCACCACCGAATGACACATCTCGGAGCGATGTACGAGGTCACGTGATGTGGCGGCTTCACAGCGAGTCGCTTAGTTAGGCAATCTTGTCGTTCGACACGCATCGATGTCGAAGGCACGCTCACAAACTCTCTTGATGGCAAGATTTCCGGTAATCTATCAAGTTTCAGGTTTATATGGCATTTCTTCATGAATCAGGCTCATGAGGAAGCAGGGACACGGCAGGTATCGCTCGTGTTCAGTAAACGCGACATTGGCAATGCACACCGCGAGCCATGATATCATCAAAATCGGATGCGCACTATCATCTACGTAGGCAAGATCAGATGTATACTTATGTTCACACAGGCTGCGTCGGAGAGAATAGGCGCCCGTGAGCGGCTGCTGCCAACACTGTCAGGTAGCAGTCCGTGAGGGTTCAGAGGTCATCTGAAGGGAAAGACTTACGCCGTCGCGCGGCGGCGAAGATAGGGGTCACGGATGATGAGACAGCTCGTCCTGCCTCCCCAATGGTCCACCTGCGCCTCCTCCCAACCCCCCTCGGTGTTTGTCTTGGCGTCGACCTTGTTGCTGCGCAGCGTATCGTAGAGTCGGAGTTAATAACGGGGACAAAAAATTTAGTAGTATCTACACATGCTAAGAGGGAGACGGAGGGCGGCCTGACAATGGAAGTTAGCACGAAACAGGGTTTCAAACACCTGCCGGTCCTTAATGTTTTCAGATTTGCGGTGGGGTCGTGATCAATATTCTCAACATAGAAGGGAAAGAGGATTACTACCGTGCGCCGAAGAGATCGGACGATGCGGTTGATCAGGCCGCGCCGCTCATCTCTCGAAACCCCTACGCTCTCCCTGATATGTCCCAGCCGTTGTCCTATCCTGACGTCCTCACGTTCGTCGTTCTATAGAAAGAGGGAGTTAACTTGAGCATCGCTGGACACGATACACTCTACCGTTCACCGCCAGAAGCGAGCGTTGCGGGTGATCAATCCGCTCAGCTAACCCCCTCGGTGTCCATTCTGCCCCTCCTTCACCCCCCGCCTAAGTTTCATGTCGTGCATCCAATCGTGCAGACGAGTCCCGGTCGTCCGCCCGAGGCCTACAAGAAGGTTACGTGAGTGGCTCAGTAGCGACTACACGGAATACGATACGAGCACGCTGAAAGAGGAGGAAAGAGCCCCGCCCTTGAGCTGACTCGGAGCTGAGAATGTTATAAGGCATGCGCCAGTCAGCAAGGGGATCGCGGATCGTGATGAAAGTGACGCATCTTTCTTCGGGAGGCTGAAGGCATGCCAATGCGGGCTTGAAACGAAGAGCAGCGGCTAAGGGCAGAGCTATCAGCACGAATATAAGGCGGTGCAAGGGTTATACTCCACCGCCCGTCCAAGAGAACACGCGTCGCGGGTGATCAGTCCGCTCCACCTGTCTCCCGACGACCAGCCTCCCAGCGCCTTTCTCCTACCTGCGTCCTTCGGAGTTGGAATCGCCTTGGCCTGGCCGCACTGGACTGCAAGGAAAGAAACAGTATGCATGAGTGACGAGCACATAAAGGAATGAATCGTGTCCGAGTCAATGGTACATCTGATCACCTTGACTACAGGAGATTTTGGCGAGAGCCTAATGACGCATACATGATCAGAACGATGTGATGAGGGTTTCAGTTGTACCTACCTGGCGGCTGAGACTAGAATTCTGCTTGGACCTGCGGGACAGCGTCTGGAAAGAATCAGAATCAGCGTGATGCGCACAAGCCGGACATGAGATACACCACCCGTGACGAAGAGATCGAACGATGCGGGTGATCAGGCCGCCTCGCCTCTCCCCTCGACGCGGTACCTTGAAAAATTTCCCCCCACAGACTTCCCGGTTGTTCCGGCTAGGTTCGCTCGTCGTATGGCTTGAAAGTTTCGCAGTGAGTAGTACTGAGGAAAACGCGATGTTAGTATGGTCATGTATACAGGAAAGCAGAGCAGTGAATACACCACCGTTCGCCGCCAGAAGTAAGCGTCGCGGGTGATCAGTCCGCTCAGCGTTCTTCCTCGGCATCTACGCATACTCTTGCAACCAGCCGATTCCACAGACCATCGTCGCCAATTTTCAGCTGCGCAGCTTCTTGCTTCCGTCCGGGGGGCACGATCGACTAGTAAGAAGAAGAGCAGATCAGCGAGTAGCACGCAACTGTTTTTCTGCTTTAGAATTATAACATGTTTTTCGGGTTTACACGGGAATGTAGATGAAAGAGCACGACAATAGCATAGCTATGCCGCACCCAGTGCCAGGACAGAGAGCATCACCGAAACACAACTGACTCCAGTAGGTCCGTAGACCCGCTGGAGGCCGGCTCAGAGTGCCCGGGAGCATCGCCCGCCCGGCTTTTGAAAGACAAAGATAGAACACCAACACAGGCACACACGGTAGCCCAACGAAAGCAGAGGTACTATGCAGTGCCAGAGTCAAAAAGCAAAGAAAACCTCACCTAGTCACAACTGCAACACACGGTGGCTCATCTCCTTCCGTCCTTGTGCGACGTCGAGGGAGACCAGCGCGCAGCCGATGTCGAACGCGCCGTAGGGGATCTCACGCCGGCGGCCTTGGGCGACGTCCAGCGAGACGAGAGCGCAGTCGAGCTTCAGGCCGGCCATCGTGCGGGGAACAGATGCGGAGACCGAGTTGGACACCTTCGGGGCCTTCCTCTTGAGACCGAGGCGCCTGGCCAGGGTCTTCCTGGGAACAGAGGGGACCGAGGAGGTGGCAGAGTCGAAGGAAGCAGAATGGATGTAGATGGCAGGCATGATAGATAGCGTGGGGTGGTATAGGTGTGGGTATGGATGCGAGTGGATGCACCGGGCAGACAACTCTGATGTGGGGGAAAGCAAGTAGCTGAGGCCTCTGAGCGCGACAGTCGCGTATTTTATGCTCTTCTGACGTTCAGTTTCTGTCCGAGCCTGCACAAAGTGCCGTGACTCGACGCGTTGGACATTTGCTTCCGCGATCGCGACGCGGATGCATATTCTGTGTCAGACTGGTCAGTCACCGTTGCAAGAGGGCGTGTCCAATCCTGCTCACTGTCAAGCACACGTTCCTCTCCCGAGGGCAGTCTCGTAAGCGGCTCTTGACTCGGCCGGTTGTGTTCAAGGCCTGCGGATAGTTCGTGGTGGCCCGCGAGCGAGCGGATGCTAACAACGTCAGTCAAGACACCGATAACCTTGTCAGCTTACGACGGCCAACAGTCATGAACGGAACGTTGCAACGTACCTGCAGATATGATATGTACGCGCAATGCCCGAGGCACGTATGCTAATTCTGCAACATATCAATGAGCTTCGATGTTTGAATCGTATTGTGAAGTGCTTCATGCAGTTTTAAGTATCTAATTCTGTGCTGAACAACGGGGCAGCTGTTTGATTTCAGACTGCCACTCAGAGATGGTTCCGCCAGCTGACGAGTCGGGGCTTCGTCGTGCCAGTGTACGCAGTCCAAACCACGATAGAGGGACGACTCGGCGCGTCAGGCACATCATTTTCTGAGGAACTTGAGTCAGATCAGAAGTTGGGGGTATGACACGATTCATAACTTGTATTCGGTTGAGCTCCTTGTGATACCGGCAACTGTCAGTATTTCATACGTACGAGCCTGCACAAAGTGCCGTGACTCGACGCGTTGGACATTTGCTTCCGCGATCGCGACGCGGATGCATATTCTGTGTCAGACTGGTCAGTCACCGTTGCAAGAGGGCGTGTCCAATCCTGCTCACTGTCAAGCACACGTTCCTCTCCCGAGGGCAGTCTCGTAAGCGGCTCTTGACTCGGCCGGTTGTGTTCAAGGCCTGCGGATAGTTCGTGGTGGCCCGCGAGCGAGCGGATGCTAACAACGTCAGTCAAGACACCGATAACCTTGTCAGCTTACGACGGCCAACAGTCATGAACGGAACGTTGCAACGTACCTGCAGATATGATATGTACGCGCAATGCCCGAGGCACGTATGCTAATTCTGCAACATATCAATGAGCTTCGATGTTTGAATCGTATTGTGAAGTGCTTCATGCAGTTTTAAGTATCTAATTCTGTGCTGAACAACGGGGCAGCTGTTTGATTTCAGACTGCCACTCAGAGATGGTTCCGCCAGCTGACGAGTCGGGGCTTCGTCGTGCCAGTGTACGCAGTCCAAACCACGATAGAGGGACGACTCGGCGCGTCAGGCACATCATTTTCTGAGGAACTTGAGTCAGATCAGAAGTTGGGGGTATGACACGATTCATAACTTGTATTCGGTTGAGCTCCTTGTGATACCGGCAACTGTCAGTATTTCATACGTGTAGTATAGCCTGAAAAGCCAGCCGCCAATGCCGCAGTGACGAGTGTACTGCACGCTAGAGCGGCATACTCTTAGAGTATGGTAGGAGCCAGTCTCTCGCGCAGATCTTCACCACGACGATAACCAGTTTGAGGTGGGCGGAAGTTGCGAAGACGGGCGCCGAAGACACGCACGGACGGGCGTGACGGTGTGACAGACGCAGCTGTGGCTGTTAAGCGCTGTGGCGGCAGAGTTCGACTCGATTGTGGCGGCGCTCTTCTGATTTATTCTCCTCTGCCGTCTCTGGCTGGATCGCTACACTATTCGCAGGTGTAGAACACTCCCAAATTCTGGCGATAATCTGCACAACAATCGGATACTTGGGTAGAAACTTCGAAAGCATCTATCGCGCAAGCCTGCCAGTGAGGAGCGGCACTGGCAGTGGTTCTGCCAGGCACCATATGCGTTAGTCCCGGTCGCAGCCCAACAGAAGGTCCAGGAAAGCGGAAAGGAGAAATGATGGAGGGAGATTGAGATGATAAGGTCGCCAAGGCTCGCACACCGAGTCACCATCGCCATTCTGGCCGCACACAATACAAGGCCGCCGCGACGTACACGAAACCCATGGTGATGAAGGGGCACCGCCCACGGCGTGTTGTCTGCTTCTTCAAGGGCGCTGATTATCGATGGTGAGTGCACATGCTTGGACGGATTGGGAACAAGGGCTTGACTGAGAATGGTTGTTTGTTAAGGCCAAACATGGACCCACACGGAGGTGTATAAGAGAGGCGATGGGACGCACCTTTATCCCCCATCCCTCTCTTCCCTCGACTGCCATGAACGCGGCACTCCCCCTTCTTCTGTGTGGCAGGTAACCACCCTTCATAGCGGCCTCCTCTTCCAGCGGGGGCCGACTGACCTCAACGCCGATGCGCTCGCAACGTCG